>REGL01000945.1:83911-95545 GCA_004194395.1 Aurelia aurita complex sp. Pacific
AACACTGAGAGCTGCATCGAGACTGGATAACTCATGAATCAGCAAGGGATCCCTTTGTCACAGTTTCTTAATCAAGTTGTGTGCTTGTTCGTGATAATAAGAAGGGGCAGATATTGCCATGCTTTTAATTGTACAGTATACTTTGCTTTCCACTAATGCTGGTGGCTCTGGTTTTGCCCTGACAGCCATTTTTAAGTTTGTTGATTTTTAACTCTGCAACCAAGTCACCAAAAGTTGTAAGAAATATATCGAAATTAAGTCTAATCATTGCAAATTCAGATAAAAATAATTATTTGATTGTTAATTTTAAACAGCTTGCGTCGGAGTTTTTTCAATCTGTTGCGTTTTTTTTTGTGACACCTGGTATGTCACTAATTTCCAAAAGTGTGCAGTTCTTTCTGGCGCACCCGGTAGCTTATTACTCTCCTCCACCAGGTTTCGTGCGAAATTACAGACAACGGAACTACGGAACTAATAAAGAAAAGCAAAGAAACCTCGTGGAGGAGAGTAATAACTTGTGACGACTTAGATTGGTTTATTTGAAAAAGTAGCCACGTGCCAAACCTTTTTTCATCTTTGTTAAATGTTAATTATTTTTTTTTCGCAAGACAATTTCCGAGAACGAAATTGAATCGAGAGAGCTTTGAAATGCTTCTGAAAATTCTAAGAATGCATTATTAAAGATCAAGGCTATCGTAGAAAATTGATAAGTAAATCAGTGAAACCAGCATCAGTAGCGAAATCATCCTTTGATTCGAATAATGCACTTATCAATGTATGTAAGAGTTTTCCAATGGTTACGAAAGCTTGACATTCTTGTTGGAAGTCGAGATACGCTTTTTCTGAGGAAAATGATGTGTCCCCCGTACACTGTCAGAGCTCCAACCCCAAAACGCTACTGCGCATGAGCGTTAACCCACTTTACGGGGGACACATAGTTTCCTCGGACAAAGCGTGCCTCGTTTTCCCAACAAATTCAGAGTTTAGCCGATTTTCCGTTTTGCACCAGGCGAGTTTTTCCGTCGGGAAAATTCGTTTTGCGCAAAAATATTCGCCTTGCAGAAAGCCAGCCTAGCTATTTAACAGTTACATTTATTTGTGTACATCTATATCTGTTTATAATATAACGCTCAGTCTGTACGGCATTGAGTATTTACGCTACATTGTAGACACTGCCAAGCGTAACGATTTATGTATGTGACTGACAAAAGATATCTCTTTGGTGTCAAGTCCAAAAATATAGACATTAAGACTAGGAAAACTGAAGGAAACACTTATCGTTAAAGTTCTCTGTCACGAAAGTAGTGATAAAGACTTGTAAGGTGATGTTTCTTGCTTCCAGATATCTAGGTAGCAAACATGTCCCTCTCCCTTTCTTTAAACTGTTATTTTAACAAGTAGATTTCGGCCTACCATGTCTGTCTCAATGGGGGCCATGATAAATTCAGACTGACCAAAGATATTCACCTCAAACTTTCCTCATAGTATAAGTGCCATGCCTGGAGCTGTGCATTTAACCACTCACATCGCATCTTGTCTATGTGGAGGAAGTTTTCTTTGTCAAAGACTTCAAATTGCAGACCATGATTTTTGCCGCTAAAAAAATATCTATTTGCAGATCAATTCATTCCTTAGAAATACCTCGGTGAATGTTCGTTAGTTGCATTGAGCATCTTTATCTTAGCCTCCAGCATAAATGCCATGAAAAAATCTTTCGGAATTCTGCAGTTATGGTGGCCCCAAAATTGACTGGATCTTATCAGAAAAATGTTGCCAGAAAACCATGGCTACCATCTTGATCACCAAAATAATTTGTTTTTGGATAATTCACGTGTGCTATCAATGCATCCCTCAGCCAGTCTCTTTACTTGCTTAGTTTAAGGTTTTATTCAAATCAATGCCATCTGCCGTAAGCAATGTATATCATGCTCTTACAGACAGTCACGTGCAGACTTCTATAAGCTTAAATTTGACTAATCGAGTTCTTCATTTCTTGCAAATTCGAATATTGCTTGTTTTTAGGCGTGTTTCTCGCCTATGTTTACCAGGAAGTAAGGGCACCCTGTTGCATCCCTGCGAATTCAAATGAAAAATTCATTATGATAAGAAAACCACACCGAAACTGCTGATTTTCATGTTCCTTATGTGAACATAGGAAGGAAAAATCACCCAATTGACGATTTTTATGCTGATCGCTTTTGAAAATAACCTCCCAAAGAAAAAGGTGATTTTATGTCCCTTTCATTACATGAGTTTGGTTAAACTGCATCCTGTGTCTAATAAACTTTGCCCTCTATAGCGCAAATCATGATAAAAAGCAGTTGCAAGAGAGAGAAATGACGAATTTTGAAAACTGTTGTGTCTATAAAGGAACGATTTTTGTTATCAGTGACACGTAGGATTCGTACTTGGCACAGCAAACTGTTGTAAAATACATCAAAATGTGCGTAAAATGCAGTAAAGGGAAACGGATTGTTATCATTCGTCGGAAGTATAGCGCAACGGATTGATTCCAACGTCCCTAGTTTGATCATCAGCTGATCATCAAATGCTCGTTTGAAATGGAAACGTGCCTACTAGGAAGCAAATTCAAGTTTATCTTAGGTAAATAAGAGGCCCTTTACATGAGACCCGACATGAGTTTCATGCCCAGGGGGGTACTTGACTAGGGAAGGGAGAGGGTGTGTGGAAAACCTCTCCACACCCTGCACCCTGTCGCATAAAAAATAGGCCAAAAGTATACCCTTTCGCATAAAAATTTTTCATCTCAAATATAGCGTAGAACGCAATTTTTGCTTGTGATACCCTGTCGCATAAAAATATTGCATCTCAAATATAGTGTAGAACGCAATAGACCATTTTGACATTTAGAAAAGGGCCTGGGGAGAGCAACATTTTTCTGGTAAATGGCTGCCACAGTTCAATTCATCGTTGGTGAAAAGCCCTGTGGCAGCCATTTACCAGAAAAATATTGCTCTCCCCAGATCCTTTTTCTAAATGTCAAAATGGTCTATTTTTGCTTGTGATACCCTGTCGCATAAATTTTTTACCTATTATAATACCCTGTCGCATAATTTTTACCGCAAAAGGACACCCTGTTGAGCGGCACATCCCGTCAGGTCAAGTATGGGAGTACCCCCCCCCAGGGGTTTCATGCCGGCACGAGTTTTCATATCGGGTGCTGGTCTGAGCTACTGTTGTGTTTACATGATGTCCGGACGACATGAAACTTTCATTACGGGGCGACATGAAAATTTCATGTCGCTTTTTCGTGCCGGCATGAAAATGGGATGAAAATCTCATGTAAACACAATTTGTTTCATATCGGGGCGCTATGAAAACTAAATATACGTGACAAATTATTTCGTATTTGGAAAGTTTCATGTCGTGTCTCATGGCGACATGAGTTCATGCCGGCACGAGTTTCATAACGGCTCTCGTGTAAACAGAGTACATTTTCATGCTGGCATGAGTTTCATGTCGGGTCTCCATGTAAAGGGCTCTAAAAGCTTTAACCGGTTTTCAGTTCAGTTTGTCATTTTGAAATTCCACCTCATGCAAACAATTTCAAAATAAATTAAATAAATGTAAATAATTATAAATGCTAACAATAACAATCATGCAGAAAAAAGAAAACAAATTTGTGTACAGGGAATTTCTTAACCCTAATCCTACCGGGCTTTTTTTGATCTAACATAGCCAAGGGGGGGGGTGCTTTCCACCCCCCCCCTCTATAAATAGCCGTAGCCTAATGGGAAATCATTGAAACTTGGCAAGGGCGTAGCCCCAACTATCCTTATCCGATTGGTAGTTTTGGGCGTGGCCACCTCATTAGGTGACGTCACTATGACGTCATAATGCCGGAAAATGTCAAAATATATGGTTTTCCGGCTTATTTGTTCTAAAAACGGAATAAATGTAATCTGAATGACTTTTCCCATTCTTATTTGGCGCATTTTTCATTGCCAATTCAAATATGATGCATATAAGTGTTTTTAGACTGTTATTTTGGAAGAAAATGACAAAAATTGATGACGTCATAACTAAAAACTGTGTTTTTGTGCCAAAAATTGATAATAATTGGCTCAAAATACTTCTAAAACATTGCATAACGCAGTTCTATGCATTTTTAACAAAATCTGTTGGAAAAGACTTCAAAATTTGCCAAAATAACCCAAAATGGCGGCCCGAGTGACGTCATCATTTAAGAATGCTGACGTCAGCAAATTCCATTGGTATTGACAACAATAGAAAGCTAATTGTTTGCTGATTCTTTTAAAGTACAATAGTCAACATTTGGAACTAATTGTGGGAGTAAAAATATCAAAATCATTATTTTTTCCAATACCTTGCTCCAAATATGGTAGTGTCACGTGTCACGTGACACCTATTGTTCAAAAGTTTAATTGTCAAAATGTAGCTAATAGATAATTAGTAATTGTCAGAGAGTTTGAGGGTAATAGCTTTTATCGTTAAAGAATGCTCTGCAAAAAACCGACAGGGGGGTGGAAAACACCCCCCCGGTAGGATTAGGGTTAAGGAGGGGCCCTCTCAATAGATAAACTAATTGAGGAGAGAGCACTAACAAAGGCTGTGAAATTCAATGATGTTTCATTTGAAAAAGCAGAAGATGGAAGGAAGAAAAAGAAGCATGCACTTTAGCTTGTACCAAGAACAGCATACACTTGGCTTTCACGTTTGGCTTTGCAAAAATGCTGCGAACGTACCCCTCTTCCCACAGTCGATACCCGTGTTTTTTATTCAGGTGTGCTTTTCGTCCTGTTGATGTCTTTGGTACAGTACTTGATCCTTCAATGAAATGTTTGTCAATGATAATATTGGTTATATTTGGAGGTACTTGAGTGTTCTTATCCAGCCGTCATTTTGTTTTCGTTCAACGGCCTACTGTTATATCTATCGTCTTCTTGCGCTGTGATTTCTCCATCTTCACTTTATTCTTCACGCCTGTTGCCCGGGCAAGAGTTTTGAAAAAAGTAAAGCTATGATTTTCTTTGAGTTTCTATGATTGATTTTATTCGTATTTTACATGTTTTGAAGGGCAAATAACAGCGTAAACAATCGATAAATCTGAGCTTTTGCGTACTGAAACCAACACAGCTGATAGCAAACAGAGCCACGCTTGACCACAAGTCCAAGAATGCACTGTTCGCCGCGTCGCATGTGACGTAATTACGCATACGGTCTATTAAGATGTTCATCTGAAAGTATACCAAGGAATTTAACATACTTAGTTTGTCTTATAGGTTGCTTTCCAATCTTTATGTTTAATTTTCAATAACTCTGTCTGACCCTATCTCACCTACGGGGGTGGATTCCATCCCCCCTCCCAACCAAACTATTATTCGCCAATGCTCAACAATTCAAAGCAGGATGCCAAGATTCCGCTACTGTATCGAATGATGAAAATTTAAAGATTCTAAATATAGCACTATAACCATGGCAATCACTATTTTACTACCCTATGTAGTCAACAATATTTTTATACGTTTTTTTAAATTGTTGTAGATGTTAATCCCAAATATATGCCTAATTATGCTGACACATGTATTTGATGATATCCAACTCAATTCAATACAAAAATTTTCAATTTAGTTCCCCATTTCATTGTTTCAATCATGTTGGTAATAATCATGATAATCATAACTTAATATCTTCTTATTGTCATATGAACAAGAACAATAGTTATAATTTGATTTACTCACGTGATTTTGATTGTTTGCGCCAAATTTCATCTATTTACCAAGTTTAACCCTATTCGTACTAGAGGGGGGGGGGGCTACTAGATTTTGGCTGCACTACACTAAAACGACATGAGATATAACCACCAGCTTTGGTAACTTATACTCAAATTTCATATTCAATTCAAACTTTATTTATAAGAAATGCATAATACATAATACAATGTAATGTAAAAGTTATACGACTCAGAAAAAGCTAAGCTTATCTAGTCTGAGCCGCTTTGAGAACAAAAACGAGCGAAATGTATACAAAACGTAACGAGAAGAATAGTAGTAGCAAACTGGTAAAAGTATAATGGTTAATATTATAAAACGTTAAAGGTTAAGTCATTTCGTATTTCAGTTTATTTGTTGTTTATTGTTTCTTTGTTTTATTGGTATTGAAGGAGTCTAAGATTTTTTATTTCTTTAGAAAATGATTTTACGTTATTCATATGTTTTATTTTATCTGGGAGGTTATTCCAGAGTCTTGCATCTTTGTTTTTAAGCGTTTGGTCACCCCCAATGTTTGCGTGTTCTGCATAGTTTAAGTCTTTTTCTTTGTCTTGCTTCGTATTCATATTTACCCTCATTAGTTTCAAAATAGTTATGAAATGCAGCAGGAAGTTTTCCTGGGTTATGATGCGCTTTATGCATGAAGTTAAGAATGTTTGCTTTATGGAGATCTTTTACTTTTAAAAATCCATATGATTTATGCAGAATGTTTGTAGAGTATCTATAGTCTTTGAACTGCAAGATGTTAACCATTCTATTCTGTAGTACCTGGAGTCATAGGCAATTAAATTTTTAGCATTTCATTGTTCTACCTCGGATCATGTGTTCACAGTAATACCATATTTGGAGAGTAGTCAACAACAAAAAACTTGAAATGTTTGTAGTTTTTGTGTTGTTTGTCCGATCGGTCTCAAACATGCATCATTCAATTGCATTTGATGAGTACTTTCATGTGATATATACATTTTTCATATTTGCTGACGTCAGCAAAATTTAATACCTATGAGGTTATTCACATTTATCACGTCAATGGTCTAATAAAGAAGTGCAAGATATAAATTGTGTTGTCTAATCTGCTTCATCTTATTATTTTGGTTCATTTGGAGTCTATATTTAACAGATAAAAGGACAGGACTTGCAAAAACCTGCGATGGAAATAAATACATGCAACAAAAGACTAATTTAAGGCTACTTGTGCTAAAAACAGAAACTAAAAACTTTTACAAAGTCTATGTTTTGAAACTATGACATGTTTCCTACTATTTAAGAAAATTTGGAGAAAATCTGTTGAGCGGTTGATTAAATAGAAATTTTTTGGTTAAGAAGGTATAAATTTGCCAATGTTCCTTAGTTTTTGGTTGCCTAGCAACGAATCACGTGACTAATTAATAGTCATTGTTATATGTGAATAGAAAATGTTCTAAAGAACAATAGAGGTAGATCTTATTGTTATATCTTTTGTAGTTTTGGAGAAAAAGAGGGGGGCGCCCCCCAGTACAAAGTACCTAAAAAATCGACCTGCACAGATAGGGTTGACACTATAACAGCTACTATAACAGCGAAGAAAAAGAGGGGGTGGAATCAACCCCCCCCCCCCCCTCCCCCAGGCATTGACCGCTTCAAAAGTCTAATGTGCGATACGGTTAAGGGAATCGACATGGTTAAAAGCTAGCCCGGACCAAGTTAAAATGATTCCCCGTTGTATNTGTTTAAAGAACAATAGGGGTAAGTCTTATTGTTATATCTTTTGTAGTTTTGGAGAAAACGAGGGATCGACCTGCACAGATAGGGTTGACACTATAACAGCTACTATAACAGCGAAGAAAAAGAGGGGGTGGAATCAACCCCCCCCCCCCCCTCCCCCAGGCATTGACCGCTTCAAAAGTCTAATGTGCGATACGGTTAAGGGAATCGACATGGTTAAAAGCTAGCCCGGACCAAGTTAAAATGATTCCCCGTTGTATTTTGTAACTTTTACACATGCCATCTCATTGTCCACTAGGTGAGTCAATATAAGATTGATTAATTTGAAGAATTGCAGATTATTCGTCAATTTGGTGAGTCAATATTTTGTCCTTTTGATGCAATCTTTAGGCAATCGGGGCACAATGTTTTTGGGACACCTTGTAGCATGCTAGTAATTTGCAAACAAAATGATGTCATGTCATCAAAGAAGTGATTTTCTACCAAGGGGCCTTTTTCATCCCCCCCCCCCCTTGATTTTCTCCGCAAGTAGAACAGATATGACAATGAAACTTGCAATGCGTCATAACTGAACAATGGAGAATCTAAGAATAGCATCAATCAATCAAAAGTCACGTGATTGGTTGCTAGGCAATCAAAAACAATGCAAATTTTGACGAAATCAAGCTATTTGCAAAAAGGGCCCATTTTTAGCAAATGGCTTTATGAAATTGGCCAAAAACCATCCAAATGCCTGCTTGATACCATTAATTTGTGGTTTCATATGGTTTCATACGGATATTTTTGGTTTCTAATTAACTAACTAATTAAATAATGAAAATCTGATTCAATGCAAATTCGTTTGCTCAATGATTATCATTAAAAGCCATTAATTGCGCATATTATTGGTGAGATCAAGTACCTTTATCGATATTTGAGGGGAATCCCTGACTTTTGCATGCAAAAATTACTAATTCATTAGGAATATGACGTCATAAACATTGATGACGTCATAGAAATAATAAACTGCTGATGTCAGCAAATATAGATAAATTTTATATTCAATGAAAATACTCATTGAGGAAATCGAATGGTATATATATTGTTGAGATTTATTGTCGAATGGTATATATATTGTTGAGATTTAGTTACAAAGAAAGAAATTAGAGCCATTTTAAAGAAGTTTTTTTTGTGACCACTCTCCAATTATGGGCATGTGTTGGTCACATGGTCAAACAACAGGTGTTGAAATTTTTATATTCTGATTACCAATTAAATTCTAGTAAAAGTCAATGAGTTTCAGCTTTATAGCTACCAAAGTTTGGTAGAAGTCGAGCAAATCGACTTTTCCGCGCTTGCACATGCTCAATTATGGTGCGACATAAAGTCGGATTGGAAAAGGTAGGATCTGTTTCTACTTTCCCCGAATCGCTCTCTCGAAGAACCAATCTGAGCCCTTCTAAGACCTGTTACCAGCGATACTGAAATTGACCATCAAGAGGAACAAAGAGATTCGCATTGGAAAACTTCGAATCATGAGGGTTTTTCTGCTACATTGAGATGATGACACTTTACACGTGCAAAAATTTTGACTCACAATCAGTCGAATTGCTCGAATGTTTCTGCCTGGAGAAGATTCACCACAAATTTTTTCGGTTTGGTCCATTGAATTAATTAATTTATTAACTAATTTCAAACTCTTTACATAGGGTGAAAACATTCAATTAATCAAAAACTGTTTTAAAATACACCCTGTTAAAAGAGGGAGAAAAGTAAATAAATACTTAAAATTAATTAAATGCGTTGTTGGATACATTACAAAAGGAAACACATTTATTTAAATTAATCATTTCGAGAAAGGATTAACATTGCTACAGAAAACAATATGCAGCCTTTCGCGCAACATTACACTTCAGTAATTACTAACAGATAATCACAAGTTTTGGAAAACTATAAAGCCACTATTCTCAGATAAAGTGCAAGTAAATTTGTCCATTACTCTAATTGAAGACGACAAAATGATAATTGAGGACTGTGAAATTGCAGAGATCTTCAATCATTACTTTGCAAATACCACAAACAGCCTAGGGATCTCTGAAAATGATTCACTTTTGCTGCCAACAAGTGATATACTAGATCCCATTGACAAATCTATTAAGAAATATGAAGCTCATCCAAGTATTTGCAAAATAAATGAGCAAGCTATGCTTTCCAACAATTTTGAGTTCAGAGAGGTCACTATGGAAGAGGTTGCTGTCAAAATCAACCAACTTAATCAGAAAAAAGCCTCTCCAGTTGATTGCATCACTGCAAGAATCCCTGAAGGAAAATTCTGATGTATTCTGATGTATTTTCTGTTGCCATTCGAAATTTATTCAACTCTGGTTTAACCAAGGGTACTTTTCCCAAGAATTGAAAGCTGGAAATTTAAGCTCACTCTTCAAAAAAGAAAATGTCTTTTCGAAGAAAAACTACCGACCTATTACAGTTTTGCCATCGGCATCAAAGATATACGAAAGGTTGATGCAAGATCAAAATGCTGCCCTTTGTCCAATGTTTCTTGTCTCCACTCCTCTGTGGATTTCGAGAGGGCTATGGTACACAGCATGCACTTCTACGTTTAGTTGAAACCTCCAAGAAGTCGTTGGACAGCGGAGGCGTCGCAAGGGCCGTCCTGACGGACCTTTCGAAAGCCTTTGATCGTCTAAATCACGAATTATTGATTGAAAAATTGTATGCATACGGTTTCAGTAGATCTGCATTGCAGTTAATCCATAGCTATGTCGTCGACAAGAAACAAAGGGTAAAGGTCAATGGTTCATTCAGCACGTGGACAAAGACCACCCTAGGTGTACCGCAAGGTTCTGTCCTAGGCCCCCTTTTGTTCAACATATACCTGAATGACTTGTTCCTGTTCCTAGAGGAGACCGAAATATGTAACTATACAATGATTTATGCGTATGGTCCAAAAATCGATAATGTAATTGCGCATTTAGAAAATGATGCCCTTAAGTTAACTGAGTGGTTTCCGAACAATCTCATGAAGCTAAATGAGGATAAATGCCATTTAATGATTTTCGGTGCAAAAGACAATGAAGTATCAAAAAAAAAAAAAAAAAAAAAAAAAAATGAGGATAAATGCCATTTAATGATTTTCGGTGCAAAAGACAATGAAGTATCCATCAAAATAGGAGGCGCTTGTTTGAAAGAATCTACAGAGGAGAATATTCTTGGCATAAAATTGAATCGATCTCTTTCCTTCAAACAACATGTCAAATCTCTATGTAAGAAAGCCAGCCAAAAACTTCATGCTCTTAACCAAATATCCTGTTACATGGACACAGAAAAACTGCAGCAACTAATGCGTGCCTTCCTATTATCCCATTTTAGCTATTGTCCATTTGTTTGGATGTTCTGCGATAGAACCTTGAATCAAAGAATAAATCACATCCACGAAAGGGCTTTGGGCATTGCACAGAAAGATTACGAACATGATTGTCGTTTTCTCCTGGAGCAAACAAATTCAGTGCCCATCCATATAAGAAACCTACAGTTGCTTATGTTTGAGATTTTTAAAACAAAATTAGATCTAAATCCAACTTTTATGAAGGATATTTTCACGCAGCGGAACACTGGCTACGACTTAAGGCATGGGACCGACGCCGACGCGCTGCTTCCAAAAGTACGCACTAAGTCCTTTGGAATCGAGTCTGTAGCTTTCCTTGGAAATAGAATGTGGCAGCTGCTGCCACACGAGATAAAAGACTCCAGCACCCTTCAAATTTTCAAAATGCAAATAAGGTGCTGGAATGGTGATAAATGCAACTGTAGGCTTTACAAAACATATGTACAACAGGTTGGGTTCATAACAGGATGTTTATTGAAATTCTTGTAATTATACATATTTTCTCGATTTTTCTGATAATTCAAAGATGTTTCTGTTTGCACCGAAAAAAGGAGAAATCCTGGTTGCTCGCTAGCTATTGAGTACTTACAGATACATATACATATACATATACATACCGGGTGTCTCAAAAAAAGTACCCCTTTTGACTCAACAAGGTAACAAAACAATAATATGTCGGGACTTTTGAATTCATGGCTACATTTGTTGGTCTTCAACTTAAATGCACATACCTTGCATTTGGAAATCGACCACCAAACGCCGGAGATATGAACTCCACAGGTCAACATTTGG
>REGL01000946.1:32914-53816 GCA_004194395.1 Aurelia aurita complex sp. Pacific
GATTACATGGAGACGAGCCAGCCTGGCCAGCCCGTTTAGCGAGCCAGCCCGCTTGCACCAAAGAGGGCCAGCTCGCTTACCGGGCTGGCTCACTTCCATGTAATAGCAACTGATATTTTATGTGGAATAGACCATGAAAGTGAGCTGGCTCGTATGCCGAGCCAGCCCGCTTAGCGAGCCAGCTCGTCTCATCTAATTAGAGCTCCTATTACTATTGTTCGAAAATTCTGCAACATGTTGTTTAGCTAAAAGGTCTATTAGACGAGACACTAATTAGTACTGGAATACCGATTGAATGACTTTCCATTACAGGTACTTTTATTTTCGGCTAATCAAGGATGATAACGACTGGTAGAGCTATAGTTTTGCGGGTTAAATTTCTATGATTTTGCCGACAAAACCGTCCAAATGTCAAGTCGCAGCACTTCATAAAATTTCATCACATCAACTTGCTTTTAAAGGGGCTCCATCGCCAAACTGTAAACAAATCTTTAAACACCCCGCATGGCCATTGTTCTCCATTGTTTTCTGCAGTTTTTTTAGGCTTCACCCAAGCCACCAAAACATGCTCTTTTTGAGGATACCGAGGACTGCCCCTCTTGTATGAGCTTTTTGTTATGCTGGTAAAGTTCAAAGCAGATCAACAGCTGGGAAACCTATTACCATGCGCGAGAATCTCTTTGTTTCTTTGCTAATTCTTGTTTGGATAGTGGCCGGATTATCCGCCTACATTCTTTCCACAAAACCAAACATGCTTTCTGCGCATGAGCACAGGTTTCCTTTTTGGGGGATAACCGTTGCTTTGACCTTTGACGATTCGTATCTCCAACAAGCTCGTTGAAAATGAATTTAAGTCCAAGCAATCATAAAAGATATGAATGTTTGGTTTTTTCCTCAGTAAAGCACAACGATTTATCTTTAAAATGACGCTTTCATTTTTGAAAAGACACGTAAACGTCCGTATGATATTGCCCATCAAAAAACTGCAAAATCACCGTTTCGACCGAAATTTTGAGACTGAGCACCTTTAAGGCTACATAGACCCTGTTTACGCAGTAGCGGATGAATATTCGTATGTACAAAAATTAACACGCTTAAATGCGTTTGCAATGCCCCATTAAAAGATTGGCCCACTTTTGCTTCCCCTCTGCACGAGTCAATGACTACAAATGTTTGTGTTTCAAATGTAATTTAAATTTTTTCATAAAATGATCTACTTTCGGTTTATAGTCAATTTCGTTCTATCTAATATTAATTCTAAAGGGAATGTGCAATGACAAATAGGCTTGCCTATAAATCAAACGAAGAAAACATTAAGAAAACATTGCTTCCTTGGCTATTCATTGTTCACGGTGGGGGGAGGGGTAACTTCAATAGGCAGATGACGGGGTGTGCCATTTTGTCTTGTGAAGTGCCATTTTGTCTTGTGAAACACCATTTTGTCTTGTGAAACAATACACTAAAATATATAAATTTTCCAGAAACTATACCCCAAAATTTACGGGTCATTCAAAATTTACACACTAAAACTGTGATAAAAATAAAAGCTCTAACTAAGCATCTGAAATTAGATCAAAATTAATACCCTGAAGAGTTATTCTTCTAAAATGACAAACCAAAATTTATGTTTATTTGTGATCTTACCATAAATGACAACATAAAATTCATTTTCTGCCTGAAAAAAAGGCATCCCAAAAAATGGCACATCCCGTACCGGTATATATGGTAGCTACCCCCTCCCGCTGGGGTTCACGGCACGTGTCAACTTCGATCTTAGCTGGTTATTTTCAGACTTTTCTGACCTCTGCAAATGGAAGCATTTAACCTTGCACAAACCCTTTAACATCAATTTCCATTTCATTATCAGTTTTAAAAATCATACAAATCACTGATCACTAACCACGCAGAGGTAAATACAGATTTCTCTCGAAAATGATCCTTTGCTGAAGGGCAAAGAAAATACTGAAAAGCCATTCACTCGACAAAACCGGTTAGCAATTCAGATTTGCTTTGAGTCTCAATTCTGTTTCTGGTTTGAAACTTTCAATTGTTTACTGAAACGTAACGCAACGTAGTTTCTCATATCGAGGTGTAACTGTGTGGAATAAACTTAGCACAGAAATAAAAAATGCCCCTTCACTGGCCACTTTCAAAAATTTGCTGAAACAAGCTTTGAAGAATCAAAGGGTGTGAAAGCTCTCGTACAGCATCAAACTTTTTCTTTTCTAGCCAGAACATATTGTATATAAATTTTTGTTTTTCTTTGTAATACAGGTTGCTTTGTAATCTCTTCATGTAATTAGGTCAGTTAGGTTTTTAAGCAGGGCACATAGAAAATCAGTGTATTTAATCCTACTGAATGTATTACCCTGTTGAAATAACTAAAATAAAACGAATGAAATGAAATGAGGATGGGAACAGGAAAGCTCATTAGGGTGGATTGTATTTCTCTCCAGGTTAGGAAATAAATTCAATACTAATGGTGTCAATTTTATTAGTAAATCATACCTTTGAGTCGAACTGATTCTCAGTTATGAAAAGATCAATCGAATATAATGTCTTCTGAAGTTTTGAATATTTCAGCCCAGTTTGATTCCAAACCGACATAAGTTTCCATCTGATTCGTGTGAAGAGCCATTGAAGACCAAAACAGGACTATTTAAAACCAAAATGGCACATGTACTGGGTGGGTCATAGAAACATTTCAGCGCATTTGGTGATCTATACCTCCAACAGAAACTATGAAGTTTGGTCAATTCTTCTGATAATAAATTCCTGCTTTGCAATAATTAACTAGGCATGTTTTGGCATTATTATAATTTGGGAAAGTATTCATCTAAAGAAAGGTTACTGGGTAACTATAAAAGCTACCAGTTCTTAATAATAGCATAAACTTAAAATATTTATGAAAATTAGATTTTGAATATGGTCGAAACTTTGCAGTTTTCTTTGGTCCATTTCCACTTCATTCGCAATTCGCAAATCGCATGTGATCTTTTGTTTCAAATTCGCATGCGAACGTTCGCAACGTGGTTTTGACTTGTTCACAAAGTTTGATTTCTTGCGAACCATCGCATGCGAACCATTGTCCTGGATTGACAGCAAAACATTGTCCTGGATTAAAGGCAGCCAATTAAAAAATAACTTTATGAACTTATGAAACAAAGACAAATGCGGGGTGGTACATGCTACTTCAAGGAGATAGATTTCACTGGTTCAATATACAATTGAGATTCAATATACGAATAAGTTTGAAATGTGTATTGAATTCGCATGTGTTCGGAATTTCGAGCTCGCAACTCACATGCGCTTTGCAAATTGCAAATGAAGTGGAAGATCTTTAAGACCTTTACTGCAGTAGTTTACACCCCCGCCTAAGTGCCCCGGTACATTCTCCCCCGGTGATTTCCTCGGTGAAAATTTTTTAGCGAAATAGGTCCCCGGACAAGACGTGAATCTCCCCGGTATAAAGTGCCTCACAATTGAAACCTCGGCTGCAAATTGGCGAACCCCGGGGAGAATTTTGAGAAAAAATTTCATCGTTGAATTAGTACCCCGCGAATAATCATGCCGTCCTCGTTGCATAATTGGAACCCCCCTGGTGAAAATTTGACCATATATTTCAGTCACTAGGACCCCGGTGAATATCTGACCTCTCATCGGGGCACTTACACGGGGATGTTAGTTTGGGTGGGTCAGCACCACACTTTTTTTAGTGCGCATGCTCTCTAACAACAGATCATACGCACTAGACAAGCTCGCTGGTGGCCAATCAAATCATTGCCGATGGAGTTTGGCATTTAATTACGTTCAAATATAAACGGCAATACATAACAAACGAATAACAAGATAAAGTCAAGACTCAAAAATGCATACCTTAAATATTTCTTTGATTTCTAAACTTCAAAACAAACCTTTCATTTTCCTTCAACAGATTATATGGGTCCATTCATGTTCTTTTCGACCGTACTAGAAATGATGAGAATTTCAAATCAACTTGCTACACCAAGCATATAAAGGGAGTGCCAAAAAAATGTTCCACATTTAACTAAATAAAGAAATATAACGACAACACGAACAGACACATGGGAAGAAAATAAATTTAAAGTTAATGATGTCATCAAAATTCATGACGTCATATAAATAATAACAAATGTCTTAGAAAAGCATTAATGACCAAAATTGGTTCTGTTAATCGCTATAGATAATTTTTCAAGGCATTTTAGCGTATTTGCAACACTAGTTGGGGGTTTAAAATGAAACAATGACAAACTGGTGTAACTAAATGTTGAATATATGATATGAATAATGAGCTTAAATAGATATTGCACGCCAAATTTTACTAATTGATACTTTATGATACATTGTATTGATATTATGAAAGAAATTATCAATAAAAACTCAAATATTGCCAATATTGCTCGTCATTTAACATGGATGTAATGAAGAATAAAAGAGTGGCCTATTGTACACCATTGTATCAAGTTTCGTCCTCGTACTTGAAGCATTGACGACTTTATGGAGGGAGCACCGGTACTACAAGGGTCCAAGAAGTATTGTGTTAATAGTGTTAAAATTTATGATCACCTGTATATCGTTGAGTTCTTGATAAAATCTTTTGGTTAAGTCGGGGCCATTTTCCATTGTAGGTATATGATATTGCTATGAGAGATTTAAAGACATGCAATATAAGATCAGGCTCAATAGAAAGATAATAATACAACAGGAATCCAAGGAAATATAAAAAATTGATTCTCACTTAATTTTTAACCCCATTTTCTTCTTTTTATCTTTATCATCATAAAATATTAAAATTTACAAAGTAATATCAACATTTAAACTAGAATATTAAAACAAAAATGTGTTCTTTGTAGCTGAAAGGACACAAGGTCGTCGAGTTCCCACTACGAACGAAACTTCAAATAATTGAATACAAGGATGCTATCATATCCCATTCACGAGGTTCACAAGGATTCACGAGGATCACAAGGGCATCACAAGGACTTAATACCATTCAGTCTGGAGTAGTAGGGACGGTTCAGTGGTAGCACACTGAATACCAATCTTAAGAATGGTAGCTTGAGTCACCGCCCTGCCGAACCTGCTACGTAGAGTGAAGAAAGTTTCCATCTCTCTGTAATTCCACGTTAAAAAGGAATCACGAGGTGTGGTCACATCGAGAGGAAGGACCGGGACGCTGCTTCAATAAGAGTAGCTGCCCAGCGTCTCAATACTACCGGGCGAATCAATAAAACGGCGTTTGAAAAAATGCTGCTCCCTCTATACCAACGTAATACTATTGAAAATTGTCTCTTTTTATCCCCGATATGTCCAATCAGGTTTAACAATTTACCCGGCAATTTATCCTAGAACAAGATCACGCCGTGTTGTCAACGCTGCAGTGACGTCCTGCCATCTGCATGAATAGATACAATTATAGACCATTTTATTATGCAAGAGCGGCCTTTAGGAAGTGTAAGGAATATAAAATTTACATGTAAAAATATGATCAATTACCTCATCTTGGTATAAAATTCTATTGACGGGGCAAACCATACAGGCAGTACCAGAGCCGAAGATTTCTTTGATCTATGAATTGAATATAGAATATTTTAGAATTTCTCTTTCTCAAAAGCCTAACACAAAAATACATTTGTATGCCTAATTACAGCTATTATGAGAATAAAAAAAATTTAGTACTGATAAACGAACAGCAACAAAAACAAAATAAATGAAAATACGCGATTAATTAAAGCTACAGTAGCGTCCCGCATATAAGAAACAACCTTTTCAATTTCAGGTCTGACATGTTTCTTATAAAATGAAGTAAAATTCAAATCAGGGTAAAGTTTCTTATTAGAAATATCATGCAGTATCTATCAACTACTCAGACACAATCTCTATGATTGTGATAAAAAACTTATTATTTTGATATGCATTTGTAAATTTTCACTTCAAGGAAATGATATACTTATTCCAGGAAAGTGTTTTTTGCTTGGTTTTGTTGAATAAGAAAAAGGGTTTTTTTCAGACCTGTATTAGTTTCTTATAAAATGGGGTATTATTTTGAAAATCAGGGTCTGTGTTTCTTATATGTGTGTTTCTTATATGCGGGACACTACTGCATTTACTCTCCAGGACAGATTCAGTCCAGGACAGATATTTTCCTTACCAGGACAGAAAATTTACTGTCCAGGACAGATTCTGTCTAGGACAGATATTTTCTTTCCCTGGACAGAATATTTACTCTCCAGGACAGATTCTGTCCAGGACATATGTTTTAGTGTCCAGGACAGATATTTTCCTTTCCAGGACAAATTTTCTACTCTCCAGGACAGATTCTGTACATGACATATGTTTTACTGTCCAGGACAGATATTTTACTTACCAGGACAGATTCTGTCCAGGACGGATATTTTCCTTTCCAGGACAGATATCTTACTGTCCAGGACAGATTCTGTCCCGGACATATGTTTTACTTACCAGGACAGATTTTCTACTGTCCAGCACAGATATTTTCCTTACCAGGACAGATTCTGTCCAGGAGAGATATTTTCCTTACCAGGACAGATTATTTACTCTCCAGGACAGATTCTGTCCAGGACATATGTTTTACTGTCCAGGACAGATATTTTACTTCCCAGGACAGATTCTGTCCGTGACAGATATTTTCCTTACCAGGACAGATTTTTCACTGTCCAGGACAGATTCTGTCCAGGACAGATATGTTCCCTTCCAGGACAAATTATTTACTGTCCAGGACACATTCTGTCCAGGACAGATATTTTCCTTTCCCGGACAGATTATTTACTGTCCAGAACAGATTCTGTCCAGAACAGATATTTTCCTTGCCAGGACAGACTATTTGCTCTCCAGGACAGATTCTGTCCAGGACATATGTTTTACTTACCAGGACAGATTATTTACTCTACAGGACAGATTCTATCCAGGAAATATGTTTTACTTACCAGGACAGATTTTTTACTGCCCAGGACAGATTCTGTAGAAGACAGATATTTTCCTATCCAAGTCAGGTGTTTTACTGTCCAGGACAGATTATTTCCAGGACAGATATTTTACTTACCAGAATAGATTTTCTACTGTCCAGGACAAATTCTGTCCAGGACAGATATTTTCCTTACCAGGACAGATTATTTGCTCTCCAGGACAGATTCTGCCTGGGACAGATATTTTCTTTACCAGGACAGATTACAGTAGCGTCCCGCATATAAGAAACAACCTTTTCAATTTCAGGTCTGACATGTTTCTTATAAAATGAGGTAAAATTCAAATCAGGGTGAAGTTTCTTATTAGAAAAATCATGCAGTATCTATCAACTACTCAGACACAATCTCTATGATTGTGATAAAAAACTCATTATTTTGATATGCATTTGTAAATTTTCACTTCCAGGAAAGGAAAGTGTTTTTTGCTTGGTTTTGTTAAATAAGAAAAAGGGTTTTTTCAGACCTGTACTAGTTTCTTATAAAATGGGGTATTATTTTGAAAATCAGGGTCTGTGTTTCTTAAATTTGTGTTTCTTATATGCGGGACACTACTGTACTTCGGATGTAAGAATTTTTGTTTCACCTGGTCCACATTATCGAGGCAGGTTTCAATGAATTTTGGTATTGCAAATGACAGCTGTTTATCGTTTGTTTGCATTAAAAATTCAAATCGCTGTTTATAATCAATGAATCTGAAAGATGATTTTCTTTGAGATGCAGCATTAAAAAGCTCTTCCCTATCTTATTTGTTTATTATACGAGTTGTAAGATAGTATCTTCCAGCCGAATAAATATGCCAATTTTCAACCAAGAGATGGCACGTTAAAGGCATGATGGGTGAATAAGAGCCTTTAGCATGGAGAGTTCTTGACACTCTATTAAACAATAACATGGGAATCCATTGCCAGAACTCTTCATAAAAAAGAACCGAAAAATGTTCTTTCAAACTCATTATACCTTCTGTATTTGCCAGATCGACAATTAAACGAAGATTGACTCCAAAGCAATCAACTCCAAAGAACATTTTTTGCACAATAATAGTTTTCTTTGCTTACCCGTCCTTCCTTAGCTGCCTTGGCTAATTGCTGCATTGTAAATTTCGCTTCTGTGACTTTGAAATCTCCCTAGAAAAGAATGGGTCATCAAGCATTTGGATTGCTGTGGAGAAGCTTTAATTTAAACAATTTGAATTTACATACAAAATTGCGGCTTCTTCCTAATATTTGAAAAATATCTGAATAATTTTATTAGTCTCTAACTGAATTGACCAAATTGACCGAAGCGATGTAATTCAAAGCAAAGAACACACGGGAACAAGGTACTCAGATAAGTTCCAAAATGCCAGCAGCTGCCAGCCTAACTCACCCAGCTTCTAGCAAGTTCCAAGATCGACTTTCTTGTTATTCCAGCCAATGTTAACCCATCGAGTGGGGGAGTGACCAATTCTTTCTCTGTAGATAGATAATGATGATGAAGCGATAAAGTAATAGTATTGATACCGCTGACGCTAATGATAATGATAATGATAATGATAATGATAATGATAATGATAATGATAATAATAATAATAATAATAATAATAATAATAATAATAATAATAACTATAATAATAAATACAATAAGTACAATAAATAATTTGTTTAAAGTTGGCGTAAAACTCTAATAGCTGTATAAAAGCTAATTAATGCCAACTATCTATTGAAGCTAATTAAAGTAAATTCAAGCTAAATGAAACCTAGACTTGCTCCAAGTTTATTCCACGGCCCGCCAGCACCGAGAAATGTAACAACCACACGTGGGGGCGCATACCACGAGGTGGTAGACGCCCCCGCAGAGGCTATTACGGTCCCCAGCGCCGATAGACAACGTACCAGACCCGGAGCAAGTCTTAATGAAACCTAATCCAGAAATAAATGATTTGCACAATCTACAGTCAAACTCTATTGTATAGTTTCGTCACTAGAACAAAGATAATGAAAACGATAATGATACTGACTAGAACGTAATATTTAACGATAGAAGTGTTTTGCAATGGAATTTTGTGTTATCTCAAATCTCAGGTGGCATAAAATGATAACAGTAACAATAGCGTCATTGATAAGATTGAAGATAACCATAGCGATAACCATAGCGATAAAAGTAATAATGATAACCTCAACATTAACACAAATGATAACGTTGACGGCAATGATAACGACACCTGCAACATTGATTGTAAAATTGCTCTGCGATGAAAAACAGAATAACTAGGTCTGGACAGAATGCCGGATCCATATAAGAAACCTACAGTTGCTTATGACTGAGATTTTTAAAACAAAATTAGATCTAAGTCCAACTTTTATGAAGGATATTTTCACGCAGCAGAAAACTGGCTACGACTTGAGGCATGGGACCGACGCGCTGCTTCCAAAAGTACGCACTACGTCCTTTGGAATCGAGTCTGTAGCTTTCCTTGGAAATAGGATGTGGCAGCTGCTACCACACGAGATAAAAGACTCCAGCACCCTTCAAATTTTCAAAAAGCAAATAAGGTGCTGGAATGGTGATAAATGCAACTGTAGGCTTTGCAAAACATATGTACAACAGGTTGGGTTCATAACAGGATAGTTAGTGAAATTACTGTAATTATACATATACATATTATTTTCAGATTAGATTGTAAATTTTGTAAATAAGTAGGCCTTAATTAGCTGTAATTTTAGCTATGGTTTTGTTTCAGCCTACTTTGTAAATAAATTAATGATGATCATGATGATGATGATGATGATGCCGGGTGTCCCAAGAAAGTACTCCTGCTTGAAAATCATCAAAATTTGAAATTTACGTATTGGCTGTTAAGCAAAACAATTGCCGATGCAGTTGCTTGGTTGTTCAGCGGCAAATAGTTTCCCCAAACGTTGTAGTTTTAAACAACAAACAAGTTTACTCTAAAGGTATTATACACAAATAAATTTCTTCGGCCTCTTAGACGCATCACAAATGTGAATCTTGGACACACTTTTGGATCATATCTAGTGATGTTTTATTCTAACGTCGGAAGAAAATATCAGTTTAATTAATGGTTATGCAGACAATGAACAATGGAATATAATTTTTGTCAAAATAATTACTCAGAGTATCAGATCAGATCTATTAAATCAAGATATTAGATGATGCTCACTACATAACGTATGTGCGGTACTGCAGAGCGTCTTCTATACTGATATTTTTTCCTGTATAGCAGAGGGACACAGTTAGTATTCAGAGATTCCCACCACACTACTGGAAACATTTCACAATTCCGTTGGTAAGCCTTCGCAGTGCTGATAATACTTCACAACACTAAACATGACCTCTGATGAACTGAAAACACTCCGTAGTAGCAACAGCACCCTTCTGCAGTACTAAATACCATCTGCGGTATTGCACAGAACTTATCTGACAATCCGATCATAAACAAATTTTGAAATTCAAAAATGTTATTACCCCCAGCTTCATTTGTCCAGTACATGAAGAGATTCATTGTTCCGACTTCAGTGACCTCAAAAGATACAGAGCAAAGTCAATTGTTACTATTACACCTGACAATTTTTGGTGTGCCATATGAAGCAAGAGTTTCATTCAAATAAAAGAAATAAAGAATAGAATCTATGTTATGAGTCATATATAAAAGTTACCACTTTGCAAAGAGATGCAAGTTCATGCTGGAAAGGTTCCAAAGCATCATTCTATATTCTGGACAGCGAGAAATGTTTTCCTTTAAGCTATTCCTTTTCTAAACATTAAACAGTTCATACAAGGGTGAAATATGGGAGATTTTCTGCGGAAAGCTCCTTTCGAAAACCTGCAACAAAGAATGAAAACTATGAGAACATTTTCCTTTGTTTTCCTTCCTCGCAATTATGAAACTCATATGCATTCATGCATTTTGTCATCTTGGGACAATAGAATCCCCTTGAACAAGTCACTCGTCCAGAAGGGAGGCCTTTTTCATTTCCCCAAAGAGGATAGCACGCGTTGCGTGCTCATGTCATTGCTGTAAGGTAAACATATCAGGTAAACTTGTTCATGATTTTAGCACGTTTTATAAGGTTTCGCAAAGGGACTTTATTCATAAAATCCCTTGTCAAATCTGAACAGAGTGACCCATTTCAGCCAGGAAAAATTGTAAAAATATTTGAACATATTGGCTATTCAATCCAATGTCGCAAAATGCCATTGCTAATATATGCAGGGAGCAGTAGCCTTCCAAACGCCGGGACTTTATTGACTCGGCTGGTATTTAAAGACAAGCCTATTTACCACTGAAGATTCCCTTTAAACATTTCCTACTTTGTAAAGCGGATAGAAGCGTACCTCATCATTAAATAGCCACAACACCTGGTCACAACCACGCTTTGCAGCTTGTTCTTGAATATATACAGTTGCACCATAGTTTCTACAGTAAAATAAATATTTATCTATTAAAGATGTTTCCACTGGGCAGCCTCCATCACTTAAGGCCGTCCACCACCAAAACTACTGCGGGGATGGCTCAGTGGTAGCAGGATTGACTACCAATGTGAAGGTTGGTGGTTCGAGTCCTCGCCCTGCCGAGGATGCTACAAAGTGTGAGGAGAGTCGCCAACTCTACGTAATTCCAGGCTAAAGGAATCACGAGGTGTGGTCACATGGAGAGGAAGGACCTGGACGCTGTTTCGATAAGCTCAGCTTCTCAGCGTCCTAAAACTACCTTCGGATGCTAAGTACAAATGTATACAAAAAACTACTGCAGTGNGCCAGGAAAAATTGTAAAAATATTTGAACATATTGGCTATTCAATCCAATGTCGCAAAATGCCATTGCTTATATATGCAGGGAGCAGTAGCCTTCCAAACTCCGGGACTTTTTTGACTCGCCCGGTATTTATAGACAGGCCTATTTACCACTGAAGATTCCCTCTAAACATTTCCTACTTTGTAAAACAGATAGAAGCGTACCTCATCATTAAATAGCCACAACACCTGGTCACAACCACGCTTTGCAGCTTGTTCTTGAATATATACAGTTGCACCATAGTTTCTACAGTAAAAGAAATATTTATCTATCAAAGATGTTTCCACTGGGCAGCCTCCTTCATTTAAGGCAGTCCACCATTTGCAATAGTACAAATCGGCTATCAGTGCACTCGCCTTGCGCGTATGTTCTGTTGTTAGGAAGCATGCGCAATAGGCAAGCGCGCATGTCGCCGACCAAAACTACTGCGGAGATGGCTCAGTGGTAGCAGGATTGGCTACCAATATGAAGGTTGGTGGTTCGAGTCCTCGCCCTGCCGATCCTGCTACAAAGTGTGAGGAGAGTCGCCAACTCTACGTAATTCCAAGCTAAAGGCATCACGAGGTGTGGTCACATGGAGAGGAAGGACCTGGACGCTGTTTCGATAAACTCAGCTTCTCAGCGTCCTAAAACTACCTTCGGATGCTAAGTACAAATGTATACAAAAAACTACTGCAGTGAAGGTCCGCCTTTAAAGACAAATGACGGAGATATAAGGCACCTTACGTTAGGGACCTGGGCAATCTAAATATAGTATATCGTATTCCATTGTACTTGATGATCTCGAGAGATTATCAAATCAATCGGACAAATGAAGGCACTAAGTCGTCTTTTGTTCTATTTTTAAACTAGACGCCATATAACCGTCATTTGTCTTTAACAGAGGCTAAAAGACGAAGACGACCTACAACACTGCAGATGCAAAAAGGCCAAATACACTAGGGAGGCGGCAGATTCGACAACATGTCACGAGCAACAAATTTCACTTTGCATTGCCTTTTTGTAGCTAAATTAACTTTATAAACCAAATAGTCCTGTTACCAAAAGCTCGAATCAAGATTAGTACCAGGTGAGATAGAAAATCCTTTGAACATCACTGTAATATGACTGCAATAAAAGTCTTTGATATGGTCTGAAGTCAATTCGATATCTTGGTGCTAAACTTTGGAATTTATTACCTGTGGAACTCCGAGATGCTTCATCGAAAATATCCTTCAAAAAGCAACTGAACATTCACTTATTGAACAAGGTCAATCAATAATTCTAAACAATTTATGAAACTTTCAAAATTCCTATTTCATTGCATGTAAATCAAATCCGTATATTTCTTGGAATCACTTAAATCCAACCTAAATCATAATTATCGCGAATAGGGAGGGGGTCTCTCCTCGATTAGTTTACCTATTGACAGAGCTCCTCCTTAAAGTAATTTTCTCCGTACACATTATCAAGTTTCGTTGTATTTGTATATTGTATAAATGTTCTGTAATATTGTCTTATTTCCTTGTAGTTTAGTTATTTGTTGGTATAGTAAATTATATATTGTATGTCGTGGATATGAAATATATATGAAACGAACTGTTGGATTATACTAAAGTTATATATTCTGATGCTCTATCAAGGGCTAAAATGTTTCAAATTACATTCATTTTCCTCACAATAAACCTAGATATTTTGAGCATTTTGCAAGTCATGTGAACTATTAATGTTTGCAAGTCAAATGTCTGTGTTATTTGAAACCTTTCGCAAGTCACTTTGTAGCATGCCTTAAACTTCTAGAGAATGAGCATGATACCTATATCTGTCCATCAGAATTATTCAGCAAGGCTAACAAGTCCTAAAAATATCTACAAGATCATATACAAGCTGACTCTAAATGAAAAATGCTACAGGCTAAAGTGATACATAACGTATATGAAAGGGGTTCAAGCCCTCACTTTCTGCTTGAGTTATAAAAATCGAGTATGCTTGGCTACATCCAAACAAAGAGAAACGCAAACATGCGTTTTTCCTTCGCCTATTTAAAGCCCACTCCCCTTATCTCTGTCATTTGACTTTAAGTCCCAAGCATTCTCTAAGAGGCCATTTACATGAGAAATTTCAACCCGGGTTGAGTTGAACACGGGTTGAGTTTCAACTCAACTGACGGTGTAAGCCTTCATCGCATTTACATGAAGGAGGTCGAGTTGAAACTCAACACGGGTTCAACTCAACTCGGCAACTCAACCCGTGTTGAAATTTCAACACGGGTTGAAATTCTCATGTAAACGCAAAATTTTTTCAACTCGGGGTGAGATTAGAATGCGAACAAAGGAGATCGAATCTATTTCCGCAATCATTCAAATATTTGAGTGGGCTCACACTCCTTCTTCTATTGGTTGCAACCTTGTGACCTAATTTCAACCCGTGTTGAGATTTCATGTAAACGCAAGGCAAAATAAGCAATGCTGTTAAAACTCAACCCGTGTTGAAACTCAACACGGGTTGAAATTTATCATGTAAAGGGCCTCTAAGAGGCCCTTTACATGGTAAATTCAAACCCGCGTTGATATTTGGCTTGATAACAGGCTATGCTCGAAACGTCGTGCTTATTTTAATTCGCATCAAAGTGCTTACATTTTATTTCATTTACTTGTTTATCATTTGAGTTTTAACAGCATTGCTTATTTTGCGTTGCGTTTATATGAAATCTCAACACAGGTTGAGATTAGGTCACATGGTTGCAAACAATAGAAGAAGGAATGTGAGCCCAATTCAAAAATTTTGAATGATTGCGGAAATAGATTCGATCTCCTTTTTTCACATTCTAATCTCGCCCCGAGTTGAAAAATGTTTGCGCTTACATGAGAATTTCAACCCGTGTTGAAATTTCAACACGGGTTGAGTTGCCGAGTTGAGTTGAACCAGTGTCGAGTTTCAAGTCGGCCTCTTTCATTTAACCACGATGAAGGCTTACACCATCAACAGAGTTGAAACTCAACCCGTGTTCAACTCAACCCGGGTTGAAATTTCTCATGTAAAGGGCCTCTAAAGTAAAATAATGACATAAGGTGAGCTAATTTGGGGGGGGGGTTGCTTTTTCTGGCGGTAGGAGGGGGGTGAATGGCAGGGCATCCTTTTATATTTTCTCTGTCGTCCTTGCCTCCCTGCTTAGTGTGTAGAGGAGTCAAAATAGTTCAAATACGTGTCATGTGATAAGAATCTCTAAGAGTAACATGTTCTACTTACCCTCCAGCTTTGACCTCGCCAACACCTCCATGCCAAGATCTAATATATTTCTGGTCTGCTAACAACGAGACCGGACTAAATGTTCCTGACTTGAAGTATGGGCCAACTGGGCACGTAACAATGAAAAGCAATGCTGAAGTTGGGACCTTTACGCCGAGGCTAGGCTGAGTAGAAAAGCACAACAGTCTGAGGAAACCAGAGAAATGAAAACAACCCCAACTGATTTCTTGCCTAGCTAGTCTATCATAATTTACCATGCTTCTTAAGAAGCAATCGCAATGTACTTTCAGCATATCTACAATGTTGGTCAAAATGTATGGCACGGTCAACGAGAAAGGATGTTTTCACTAAACCTTTTATTTCTACCTCTCACCCTTGCTCAATGTTGGAAAAATGTTGTCATCGCGTTGAAAGGACGGGGGGTGAAGAGGGGATTTTGCCAATCGCTAATCTTGTTTTCCAAAAAATTGTAAATACATAATTATAGAACGGTAAGCTCCTTTACGGCTCATGATTTTTAGCAGTGTCACATATCTTTTCGGCCAAGATTGTAGTTTTGGCAAAGAGTTGAGCTCTTCTGACGACATACTTGCTGGGCACTTTCTAAAATGATCCAAAACGTATCATTGAATAAAGAATAAACATAAATTTCTCTATTGATTAAACTAAAATGCCAGGATTTAATTGGACTAAACGCATTGGGCATAACCCTTCCTCAGTAGTCTACTACTGAGGAAGGGTTATGCCCGATACGTTTAGTCCAATTAAATCCTGGCATTTTCGTTTAATCAATAGAGAAATTTATGTTTATCAATTGTAACTATTGCCGCACGTCAACCTTAAGATTTTATTTAATTGAATAAAGAAGCCTTAGTTTTTTATGATGATTCAGTACTTGTCTTGCAATAATAAAAGCAGCGAGTTATTAACCCAACATTTACCATGTTCTTATTAAACACAATCTTGAAGTGTCAAGATAGCATAAACTTTTTGTTTGCAAACATTTCAGCAGATTTTTTCAGACTTGCAATGAAATAGATGTGTCCCAAAATGATGTATTATTGTTTGATTGCTTACATGACCATAACCAATGAACCGATTTTCAAACACTTTGTTTTATTTGATTGCTTAAAGGCTAAATTGTATTTTAAGATTTTTGTTGTGGTTTTACCAGTTTTTGAAAATCGGCTCATCGGTTATGGACATATAAGCAATCAAACGATAATACATCATTTCGGGACACCCGGTAGCTGTGTCCAGTTGAAAGTCAAATTTCTTCAGAAATCGGATAATGGTTAAAAATACGAAACATCTGTTTGATATTGTCAGTTAATNAAGATTTTTTCAGACTTGCAATGAAATAGATGTGTCCCAAAATGATGTATTATTGTTTGATTGCTTACATGACCATAACCAATGAACCGATTTTCAAACACTTTGTTTTATTTGATTGCTTAAAGGCTAAATTGCATTTTAAGATGTTTGTTGTGGTTTTACCAGTTTTTGAAAATCGGCTCATCGGTTATGGACATATAAGCAATCAAACGATAATACATCATTTTGGGACACCCGGTAGATGTGTCCAGTTGAAAGTCAAATTTCTTCAGAAATCGTATAATGGTTAAAAAATACGAAACATCTGTTTGATATTGTCAGTTAATTCGACCAACCGTTTGTGTTATGTCACAATCAATGATATCTTAAAGGGGGTCCGCCACCAAACTGTAAATGAATCTGTAAACACCGCACGTGTCCATTGTTCTCAATCGTTTTCTGCAGTTCGTTTGGAGGCTTCAACCAAGCCACCAAAAAGTGCTCGTTAAAAGCCATTCATATCAAAGCAATCGTAAAAGATATGCATGTCTGGTTTTTTCCTCCGAAAAATACAAAGATTTTCTTCAAAATGATGGTCTCAATCTCGAAAAAAAGGTAAACGTCTGTGTGATATTGCCTGTCAAAAACTTCAAAATCACCGTTACATTCAAACCATGAATGAAACTAATAGACAAATGTAAATGACAGTCCAGAACGCAATGATTCATTCATTTGATTCATTCATTTGATTCATTCATGATTCATTCATTCATTATCAATTTATAATGAACATTACACGTAGTTGGTCTTATTAAGGCCCCAGTTAAACGATACCGGATTCATCATGCCGGATCGCTTTTCGCATCAGATAAGGGGGTGCAGTCACACGAAGCCGAGGCAATCCGGTGTCACTCCACTCCGTTTCACGGAATGAAACCACTCCACTCCAGAGGTGAGGTGAGGTGAAAATCAATCCAATTCACTCCACTCCGCATGTCATATCGTGTAACTGCAACAATCCGATGTGGCCCAACTTCATTTGGGCTTCGCAGTTGTCAAAGACAATAGATTTAGACTTCGCAGTGGGGGATGACTAGGTGTCGTGTAACTGCAATCAATAATGGGTTCATTGCAATCCGGTGTTGGGTAACTGTGTGCAATATTGACGAAGATGGGTTGAAACACATCCAATGCGAACAGTAATCTGGTATCGTGTAACCCAGGCCTAAGACAGATGTAAAATTATTCGTAATGAAAGAGTGTAGATTTACCTCAGTGCCGATCAATGATGGTCGAATATAAAGAGAACACGACTGTGATTGTGGAACCCAGTCTTGATCTAGTTTTACAAGCTCAACCATGCACTTGTAAAGCTCCTCCTTGTCAAATGTCTAAAACACAAATAATACTACTACCAAATAGGTAAAAAAAAGACTGATGGAATAAAAACGATATGAACTTATTTTATTAAAATAGATTTTCTTTAGTTCTATCAATGTCAAAATTGACTCGACCAATAATATATTCTCCTTGCAGGCAAGATTATGAAATGTAAATTAGAAAAACCTGTACTTCAAGATGTAAGGTCAAATCATCATAGTTGTCGCTCAAGGTTGTGGGGTGAGTGGCCGAGCGGATGACTGTTCCCGTCAGACGACTGAAGTTAGCTCGGTCGATTGAGGTCAAACTCTGATGGGTGACCTCGGAGGCTTCACCTCGCCGTCCTTCGGAAGGGAGCGATCGTATATTAACTTTGGATTAGAATTCTTGTTCACAAAGAAATTATGACTTATGAAGACCGTTGAAGACCTTTTGGCCAGGGAACAAGAATACTGTACATTTGCCTAAAGTTAATCTAATGGTTACACCTCAGTTTGTTTAACTAGCTGCGGGTCTGTCAATTTTAACCTGATCGGCTTTTTGTGTATCAAAAGCAACTTTGCTGCTCTTAAATTGAATGACCACCGGGCATAGATGTAGAATATATCAACATTTACTTACAGGCAGTGACATTCGTCTTGCAGAGTTCCAAAATCGATTGATATTCTCCATTGGTCTGAACAGCCTGATCTTACCATCAACTCCTCTATATGCTTTAAGGCCTTCGTAGATCTGACAAATCAAAATTGGTCGAATATGAAAATTTGGAAAATAGAGTTTCATTTTGTATAGATATCAGTCCCTGCAGAGTCATCTGGAAAGAAAAATATTGACCAAAATGTAGCAGCACTAATCGACTTCTAGAACTTGGAAATTACTGTATTCTTAAAGATCGTACAGGCTTATAATACTTATGTAGGAAGGGCATTTTAAAAGCAGAATCACTTCATTAGATTGGATAAACAAAATAATCTCAGGCCAGAGCCAGTATTCAATAAAGGCTGTTTTAGTGACTAATAGTGGTCACATAATTTAAATTATATTGGTAAAATTTGTTTACTTAAAGCTAGATACTATAAGAGGCAGATCCAAAAAACGGAAACTTTTCAAGGCACACTTTAGTTAGTGTCTATCTCTAATTTAAATTAACGGTCTTTGAAAAAAACGATCAACGATGCTATGAAAAATGTTTAGGTACAAAAAGTGTATGCACGTTTTAGTCAACAGACTATTTTTTTTATCCTCCAGTGATTGTAACTCAATCAATTTCCAACAGATTGCTTATGGTGAATGCATAAAATTCGAATTCAATATTGCAACTATGGGGAAAATGTCCACGCTTCACTGCCATCAATTTATAAAGAAAAATAAAACAACATTTTTTCAGACATGCTGTCAAAAGAGGCTTACCTCTGCTCCATAATGAAAAACTGATGATTTTGGGTCAAGCACTAGATCCCCATACTCTTTTATTTGAGGGTCTTTCCAGCCAGCTTTCTTGTTCCATTCAAGTATCAGCATATGATCAGACATACTTTGTCCAAACACAAGATCATCATCGTTTGGCTTTATCTTCTGAGATGTTGTTCTTTCAATTATTGTTCTTGAATGCTATCATCAGTAAACGATAATATCCATAATATTTGAAGATGTTCATCCAGTACAGGCCTTGCGCATATCAACATGGTTTTCCTGCTAAAGAATTCTGAAGAATTCTTAACAATATTTGTGCTTCTAACAATCCTTGTTTGAAAAAAATTACAGTCCTTCGGATGACTCAAGAATTTCTATCATTTGATGAAGAATCCTTCACAATTCTAAAGATATCTTGAGAGTTTGTGTCATGTTAAGGTGCACAAGGCCTGGAATGTGTGTCACAGGAAGTAAATTGTAGATGAAGCTTAGCTACATTACATAAACTGCAAAATTTATAAAATGTCATCAAAAAGTTTCAAGGATATACTATACATTCTCATATTCTCTATAAAATCAATCTATGGCTTGCAGGGAGTAAAAAGAAGCTGCTGGATTGATCAGAACTCTGTCCAATGTGCCAATAAACTATTCAATGTTGAAAGGTCACCATAAATTATAAAAGATGCAAATATTGAGGAATGAAAGTTCATGCCAAAATTTAAAAGTATATAAATATCTTTGTTCCTCATTGTTTAGCTGCCTTGTACATTATTGGTAATTTCTTGAAAATTTTCAGTCTGGGAACAATCTCATAGATTGAAAAACAGTTATCAAAGGTTTCTAAAGACGAGCTGATAAAGGCATGAAGCTCTGAAAGCAATTAGGAAATTAAGAAGTCGGTTGGATATGGTGCATGACACAAATGTTGGCCCTATCCTTGCACTTGTTCAGTGTTATTTTGGTCAATTGTCAGGCACCATTTGGGGTTTATTTTTCTGAATACTAAATCATCAACCAGCAAAGTTGGCCTTGTTAATTAAATATTATGGTCTGTCAAAAATGGATAGTTCTTGTTGTGCACCTTTGATTTGGCAAAACAGCTCCGTGTTGTCTCATGTGGTAACCATGGGCAAAGGGGGAGATTAAAATTTGGGGGCTGCCCGATAAAAAGTACATTGTTTAAGAAAATTTTGCCCAATTTAAGGCAGATGTCTGCCTGATTATGGCTGATTTTTGCAAAATTTTCTGACCTTCGGGGCCCCCCTGTCTCATAGGCCTATGGTGGTAACTACTGTAATCTGTATTCAATAGTGCCAGGATTTTGCAGTTATATGACACCCCTGGACAAGATGCAAACAGTAACGCATAGGGTGTATTTGATTGGTAATTCAAAACTTACCAAATTCTAAAAACAATAGACCTTGCATACAGTAACCAACCTGAATTTCATTGGGTATGGTAGCCTGAAGCCCTGGACTTGAATAAAATCTGCTTCCAACGTTGAACTGAAAATATAAGAACTGTGAAGTCTTGCAAAGATATTTTTGCAGAACATATTGCTACAAATTCCTTCTAAATCTCCTCAAATTACTGTTGAATAGGAATTTTGATTGTTTCCAAAATAGCAAAGAGCAAATTTGCAAGGCAATTCTAAAATTGCAGCAAATGAAGCTTGAGATTTTGAAAATCATTATTTTTCAAGCACCAACAGTATTTGACGGATTTGAATGATTAAAATTTAAGTTGAAAGCCAATAGGCCAAA
>REGL01000946.1:79124-89284 GCA_004194395.1 Aurelia aurita complex sp. Pacific
GGAACGTGCCATCGGGAAGGGTATCGATTTTCGCGATTTTGGTATAAGGAACGGTATCGATTCTCACGATTTTGGTATAAGGAACGGTATCGATTTTCGCGATTTTGGTTTAAGGAACGATTTTGGTATACTTTTTCGGAAAATTGGTATAAGGTCGGGTATACTTTTTGGCAAAATTGGTATAAGGAACGGGTATGTTTTTGAAGCTTCGGTGGCACGTCCCCGACCAAAACCTGGTCAAGTAACCCCCCCGGGAGAGAACCCCACATAAAGCAAAAACAAAACTAAAAAAAACTTTACATTAAAAATAAAGATACCAGATAATATAACCAAAAATAACCAGATGAGCCTTTGATGGGGTTTGTCAGGTTTGGTTTACATAGCTAGTTAATTTTGAGAGTATGAATCAAGGAAAAAAGTTTTCAATTTTGAACGAAAAACTACAGTAGAGCTAGCAACGCGTATGAACAGCGGAAGAGTGTTCCAGAGTTTTGAACCAAAATACTGTACTGTTTGAAGACCGTACAAAGTGGTATTTTTAAGAGATTTGAATATGTCACCTCTGGTAGCCTGACGAGTCCCCTTAATTCAGGGTTTTTATCTTGTTTCGTTATATTTTGTATTGTAAATAGTTGGCATTAATTAGTTGTTGCTGACTAGAAACCAACCAACTGTAAATAAGTTTGATTTGATCGATATGGCATCTGCTGTCCTACCTTCAGCGAAACAGTGTTTGGCGCGATCATATGTGTTATTCACATGCTAGACATCCAATCTGTTGATTATCTAAAATGTTTGCTTCATTCGGCAACGGATTCAGGGTGTGATATGCTCACAACGACAACTTCTGCACCGCCAAGCACAACGAGTTTGATAAAGATGTTTAGTATTTATGATGTGAGCTTTCAGTACCAAAAAATACCCTTTTTGATGGATGTCACTTTTGTGATGGTTTTCGATACTTTTTCGCAAGTGTCCGACTACCACCGCCACACACTACTTGGGATTTCCCTCCACCTGGTCAATTCTAGGCCAGGGTTGACAGGTGGTTGATTTAGCCGAATAATAACAGAATTCAAAACATTGAAGTAAAAGTTTGTGGTTACCAACGATATCATAACATAAAGAATTAGACCATGGCAACATTCAGCTTTTCTGCAGGCAACAATTATTTTATCTTGAAAAGATATCCAGCAATTTGGCCAGTTTTCTAAAATTCTGGCTGTCTTCGTGAGCGGGTGGGGGAGGGAGGGGGTGATATGTTGCGTGTTCGTGAGCATGATTACACTTTAAAGCAATTGAGTCCATATAAATAGCTGAGCGTTAACGCTATGCTGACACACTGCTGACGGCCCTTTGTTATCGCACAATTGTGATAAAGTCATTAGTAGTGGAGACCAAAGACTTCTTAATAATGCAAGGATTAAGGATAATGCAAGGATTAAGAAGTCTTTGGTCTCCACTACTAATGACTTTAGCACAATTGTGCGATAACAAAGGGCCGTCAGCAGTTTGTCAGCATAGCGTTAACGCTCAGCTATTTATATGGACTCAATTCCTTTAAATAAAACAATAATTTTAGTACTACAGTAAAGGAAGCAGTGAAAAAGGGAAATGATATGAATTGAAACATATCTATAAAGTAGAAACCTGCGTATAAGAACCTGATGGATTAAGAACATGCGGGCTGAAATTGTCATATCTTCAATCGTTTCATAACAACCAAATCCTTTGTATTAATTGTTTAACAAACCCAGGTTGACTTGCAAAATTGTATGTTCTTATGCGCGGGATTTCACTGTAGTAGGCATTACGACAGCCCTAACTACAGGCTGATTTCCAGTAAGTGAGATTTTCTGAGCGGGCGGAAATTCTGTTGTTTTCAAGACAAGACGTCGGTCTGAAATTGAATAGAAATAGAAAGTTACTGCTGTGCGACTTTTATTGCGCAAAATTTTGCAAACTTGGAAAATTTCACAGCCCCCCCCCCCCTCCCCTAGTAAACTTCTTATCATAACTCTGCCAGGAGAACAGTTATGGCCCGGAATTTGGTCGCTCTATCTATTTCCTGTCAAGAGTTAGGCAGAGGGGGGAGGGACTTTTTGCCCTCCCTCCCAACCAAAATAGGACGTGTCAGATAGCCCACTATACGGTCAACCTATGACTTTTTTAAAGTTATAGATAGAGAAGTGGAGGTAAAAATCAAGGATAACTCTTCATGAGAAGAGAATATGGACGAAAAATATAGTCGACCACGTTTCGCAAAGTACACTTTACCACCCTCGATGCGATGTAGAGCCCCTTGTAGAACATGATCTTTTTTAATATCCAAGGATGAATGATGGTATGATGTTTGAATCTACAGCATATGTTTGTTTCAAATTCCTTCATTTGCAAGGTATGATTATGAGGTAGCACTGCAATATACTACAACAATATTTGCAACTGAAGGAGTAAATCAAGCATGCCATGCATGATTGCAATGTATGAACCTGAAATACTTGTGTTGTTGCTGTTTGTTTTGTCGTTAATCTTGCCATTGGGAATTCTATTTAATTGGTTCAGAAGCGGATTGATAGGTGAATCAATTCTCCTATTTCTTTATGAAATTAAAACATTTACTGCACAGCTTCTGAACCAAACAAAGAAAATGCCCTGGGCAGAAGTTTAGATATACTCTTCTTTCTGGATTTATGCTCATGGTTGCTCTAAAAAGCTATTTCTGGAATGCACAACGAGTAAGCTAGCTACCAGGGTTTCAGAGCAACTTTTGCAGCTTGCTTTGTTTTTGTTTATTGGGTGACCAAGCAGGCATTTAATTGCCCTTGGCAATTGCTAATCACTTTGTACCAAGGTTTCAACCAAAAGTAGCTAATCCTATTGTAACATTTGCAAAGAATCCCCAACGAAATGATGTTGGAAACTTACGGTTCTTATTTGTGAGCTTTTACAGTATCTTTACATTATGCCAGAGTTGGCATGTGAAATTTCATAAAAGACTCAACACATATGTGATCGAATTATATTTACATTTCGTAGTGACTTTAGAAAAGAATAATAATTCACCATTAATTCCAACAAATGCATAATTTAATGTGATATATAGTATACAATATATAATACCGGCTGTCCCAAACTGATATAATAATAATGTGATATAACGAATCTTTTTTTATTTTTTTTATAATCAATTAAAATATACAAACTCAAAAAGTACATCTCATGGCGGGAATAGACACTAGGTCATCGGAGTTTCCACCATGAAAGGCACTTACAATTCAAAAATTACAATATACCAGAAAGAAAGAACAGCGAACTAAAAGAAAAAGTTAATGTCTGTCTCACATTTGATGTCAGGCAATGACATCATATATTTTATAATTTGGAGAGAAAATAGATGCAAGGCAATGAACAGAGGGCCCCACGCGTGGACAAGCAGCCGCCGCTCGTCGCCACATGTGCCACCCCCACTGGGGTAACACATGAAACTAAAGGGCAGCAGCCGCCCATCCACACAGAAGGACCCCAAGAGTTGGCATGGATATGTTTCGTATAACGAATCTTTATACTGGATAGACATTTCAACAACATAAGCTGTTATCAACAAGTTTCCTGTTACGTTCTTCGCAAATATCACCCACCGCGGAGTCTTGCAACTAAGTTGACGACACTCCCTGAAAATAAAAAAAAATCTTTTTGAATAAAGACATTTTACCCCCAAAAAATCATTGATCCAGAGACAAACGATACAATGTGATATTGCAGGTAAGGTACGGAGTTATCATCATCAAAATTGTGTATGTGTATATTTGTGTCAAGTACTAAATAAACTTCTATTTGGTTTCGTCCCAGTCTGTTGTTTCGAGAGAGGAACAATGAAATTATTGAAGGAAACTTTATTTTGAGACATGAATCTACACGACATAGCATTTTGTCCAAAAAACTATAATTTCCAAATTCTTTTAAAACTTGAGTCCCATAAGACACGACAGCATCATTAAAGACATGTCTGACACTGCTGCATAAGAATATAATCTGATTATCGTTATCCATCCTTGTCATTTCAGCCCAGAAGGGGGGAGGGTAACTTCCATATGTAGAGCAACGGCTACGTGTCACCCATAGGGATGAGTTTTGAACCTGGAAAATCTCTAAAAATGGGTCTCAAATTACTAGAAATGAGTAACGTTTTGAATTGTAACATTGGATATTTTAGTTCTGAAACTTGGTTGGTTGTAACTTTATCTTCACAATCGCACGTTTAAAGTGAAATGAAACTTGATTTCTAGGAAATTGAACAGTCTTTATCACAAAAATCTTTAAAGATGGGTAAACAAATTTTCCGAAAATCCTTAAACATGGGTTTCCTCCCTAAAAGTTTGATGGCGCGTCTCTATCGTATCATCCCAAGACTCGAGTTACCCCCTGGGCACTTCAGACCATGCTTCAAAACCATGTAGCTTCTAAATGCATCAAACGTGATAGCATTATCAAAGACATCGAAAGATGCTGTTATTACCTGCGGTTATTCTGTTACTTTTAATTGTTCCAGAGTCCAAATTATGACCATTGAATACAAGTCTGAATTGTTCTGCGCTTATTTCTAGAAGGAGAATACAATTTAATAGACAACTGCAATGAAAATGGCAGCGATGAACTTTTTACCAAGATACGTTGCGTTCTTTTATTGAATGCCTATAGAATCGTTAAAGATTCGTAATTAGAAAGCAGTGTATCTTGGTAAAAAGTTCCTCGTCGCCACCTTTAGCTCAATCGTCTATTGGAATTTCATTTCATTTCATTTCATTTCATTTCATTTCATTTCATTTCATTTCATTTCATTTCATTTCATTTCATTTCATTTCATTTCATTTCATTTCATTTCATTTCATTTATTTCATTTCATTTCACATTATTTTTACACGGTAGCCCCATCAATCTAGAAGACTGCTTTACAGGGGGCCATGTAAAACTTTGCAATATTATTAATTAACTAAAAAGAAATTCACTGAAAATCATTTCTATATTTACAATATAAAAATGAAAAATTAATAGAGTTGGATTAGGCTGAGAGAGGAAAATCACTCTTGAGCCTACTTTTAAAAATGCTAAGGGAGGGTGCTTGTTTGACATCCAAAGGCAATCCATTCAAAGTCTTTCCACCCTGGAAAGATATAGCTTTCTGCCAATGCTTGGAACAAGGACATCGACAGTGGCATTGCGCAAATTCATACTGATTTGATGCGCAGAAATTTTCTTGAAAATATTTGAAAGATAGCCGGACCTGATAAGGCTTTGTATGTCATAGTAGCCGTCTCACTTTTTATCATATCCGTAACTGTTGGCCAATTTAGTTCCTTGATCAAATTTGAGACAGGTACATCATAGCTGCTATTGGTGACAATTCTTGCAGCTTGATTTTGCAGTTTTTTATGGTTTGCTATCTGGTTTCACTGCAGCCTCCCAAAACAGAACAGCAGTAATGGAAATGTAGCTCTACGATGCCATGATACATCTTGATTAAGGTATCCTTAGGTACGGATTTTTTTGGCATATTTCAAAAATCCTAGATCACGAGATACTTTGCTATATAATAATTTCGTGTCATCAGTTTCAGAATTTAAATCTCAATGGCAAGAAAATTATGGACCAGAATGGAACGTCAAATTCTCATTCCCATACAGACCCCTTACCAGTATTTCTCAATGTTTAGGTCTAAGGAACTTGATTGGAAAGAGTGTAAAATATTAGGGAGTAAGTTGGACACACAGACAGATGTAAAAAGGAGAAAAGGATTAACCACCCCCAGTTTAGCCACATATAACTCTGATCTTTAGATCCAAAGATATCCCTTTAATTGAAACTTCGAAGAGTTAATACAATCTGCGCAAGCGCATCAAACTTCTTGTATAATTCCGAGCTGTGAACAGTCACAAAAACTTTAGAAAACCAAATTAATTCTTTCCAAAGGAGGCTATTAAGACAAGCGATTGATATCAGATGGCCGAAAAAGATTAACAATCATGAGCTATATAGGAAAACAGAATCAGAGCCTGGAATGCAACAATCAGAAGGAGTGGACTTAATTGGCTAGGCCATCTTATGCGTCTAACGGATGAAAAATGATACTCCAGCAGAAATAGCTCTCAAAGAAAGCCTAAAACAGACGAAAAAGAGAGCTGGAAGACCGCTCACAACATGAATAAAATTGATAGAGAAAGACTTATCCTCAATAAAAATCAAAATAAGCATTGAGTCAAATCCTGCTGAAAAAAATATTTGAAATTTTAGAAGAGCTAACAGCAAACAGAAGGGACTGGAAACAAATTGTTAAAGACATAATGGCGGAATACCGCTGACCATGTATTTTAGTAGTAGGTCTAAAAGAAGAGTGATCACCAAACAAAAGCTTTACGTCCAAGTTAGACTTTGACTGATAGATTAAAATTTCAGTTTTGAATATCGGCCGCATAATTTTTATTCCACGGCACGCCAAAAGTGTTAACTTCTTTCGACTCACCCCCTATGTCTTTTACTAAAAATGTGCCACAGTAGCACTCTTTGACGCGCCATTATCTGAGTCATAAGGTCTGTTTATATGGGGAAAATACCTCACCTGCCAGACACGGGGGCTTACAGCCGAGTTAAATTAGAGCCACTGTTAATATGAGATGTTTTACCTCATCTGTCAGCCCAAGGGCCGAGAGACAAGGTGGAGTAAAGTCTCCCTTCTATGACATCAGAACGAATTAAAAAATAATAATCTATGAAATAATTAAATTCACCTCACCATACCGGTGGTTTTTCGTTTATATGCCAAACATTTCACCTTATTTATCGCCATGGGATTGAAAAAGTTTTGGTACAGTCTACCTTCTATGGCATCAGAACGAATTAACCAGTAACGATCAATGAAGTAATTAAATTCACCTCACCATACCGGTGGTGTTTCGTTTATATGCCAAAAAATTTCACCTTATTTATTGCCATGGGATTGAAAAAGTTTTGGTACAGTCTACCTTCTATGGCATCAGAACGAATTAACCAGTAACGATCAATGAAGTAATTAAATTCACCTCACCATACCGGTGGTGTTTCGTTTATATGCCAAAAAATTCACCTTATTTATTGCCATGGGATTGAAAAAGTTTTGGTACAGTCTACCTTCTATGGCATCAGAACGAATTAACCAGTAACGATCAATGAAATAATTAAATTCGCCTCACCATACCGGTGGTGTTTCGTTTATATGCCAAAAAATTCACCTTATTTATTGCCATGGGATTGAAAAAGTTTTGGTACAGTCTACCTTCTATGGCATCAGAACGAATTAACCAGTAACGATCAATGAAATAATTAAATTCACCTCACCATACCGGTGGTGTTTCGTTTATATGCCAAAAAATTCACCTTATTTATTGCCATGGGATTGAAAAAGTTTTGGTACAGTCTACCTTCTATGGCATCAGAACGAATTAACCAGTAACGATCAATGAAATAATTAAATTCGCCTCACCATACCGGTGGTGTTTCGTTTATATGCCAACAAATTCACCTTATTTATTGCCATGGGATTGAAAAAGTTTTGGTACAGTCTACCTTCTATGGCATCAGAACGAATTAACCAGTAACGATCAATGAAATAATTAAATTCGCCTCACCATACCGGTGGTGTTTCGTTTATATGCCAAAAAATTCACCTTATTTATTGCCATGGGATTGAAAAAGTTTTGGTACAGTCTACCTTCTATGGCATCAGAACGAATTAACCAGTAACGATCAATGAAATAATTAAATTCGCCTCACCATACCGGTGGTGTTTCGTTTATATGCCAAAAAATTCACCTTATTTATTGCCATGGGATTGAAAAAGTTTTGGTACAGTCTACCTTCTATGGCATCAGAACGAATTAACCAGTAACGATCAATGAAATAATTAAATTCGCCTCACCATACCGGTGGTGTTTCGTTTATATGCCAAAAAATTCACCTTATTTATTGCCATGGGATTGAAAAAGTTTTGGTACAGTCTACCTTCTATGGCATCAGAACGAATTAACCAGTAACGATCAATGAAATAATTAAATTCGCCTCACCATACCGGTGGTGTTTCGTTTATATGCCAAAAAATTCACCTTATTTATTGCCATGGGATTGAAAAAGTTTTGGTACAGTCTACCTTCTATGGCATCAGAACGAATTAACCAGTAACGATCAATGAAATAATTAAATTCGCCTCACCATACCGGTGGTGTTTCGTTTATATGCCAAAAAATTCACCTTATTTATTGCCATGGGATTGAAAAAGTTTTGGTACAGTCTACCTTCTATGGCATCAGAACGAATTAACCAGTAACGATCAATGAAATAATTAAATTCGCCTCACCATACCGGTGGTGTTTCGTTTATATGCCAACAAATTTCACCTTATTTATTGCCATGGGATTGAAAAATTCTATCGATTTTTTCTTATAACTCCCGAAAAAGGGAAACAAAAGAAAAGATTCCTTATGATTTGATCCAGTTTTTCATGCCAATTTTTTGGAATTTCGCAACCACGAAATTTCGTCAAGTCGAATTTACCTATATTCTCAATGCTCATTAAAACAGGAGAAACATCACAAAAATATTTTGGTATTTTTACTCTACCGGGTAAGTCAATAAAAAGAATCCCTGTTTGACAAATCACCATTCCCTGAATATCAAGACGATGATATTGGGAAACATAACATTTAACAGAAGACATGTTCAAATGGACTTCAATATTTACCTTACTGAAGTCGGCCACTTCATTCTGAAATTATGAGGGATTTTCTCCAGAAAGCCCTTTAGAGAAATCTTCAAAACAGGCTCAAGACAACGACCAACATTTCCCGAGCTTTCTGCGTTATCTCAATGAGGTCAACACATTCTAACATGTTTTATCTTCTCAGGAAGACGAAATCGTCCGGAATAATTTTGTTTTGCCCTGAGGGGTGACATTTTCATCTCCCAAAGGGACAAAACGTACCAAAGCATGTACGGGTCATTGCTATAAGGCATAGACATACGAGAAATTTGGTAGTGATTATATGCAGTTTTTGTAAGTTTCTTGGAGGGGCTTCCTCGAGAAAATCTCTTAGAATTTCAAAACGGAGTGGCCGATTTCAGGCAGGTGAAATTTAGAATATATTTGAGCATATTCACTATTGAATAACAAATTTGCCAACATTATTGTCTTGATATCGAGGATCTGTGGTCTTTCTAACAGGGATTCTTTTTTTAACTCATCAAATAAAGTTTAATAATTAAAATCCATCAAGTACTTTTTGTGCTATGAAGTTCTGAAAACGGGAAGTCTTTTCTAGCTCACCCGGTACAAAGTTGAACACAAGCGTAAAACTACTTACTTCTATCGTCAGCTATCAGCCTCTTTAGTTTCTCAATTGTATAATCGTCTCTTACATCATATTACCATCTTTTTCCATTAAGATCATCAACATATATTTTGAAATCTGAAAAAGCGTGACCAATTAAAAACAGCATATAACTGCAGGGGTATTGTGGACACAATTTGTGTCGATCGTGTCCACAATACCTGGCCTAAATGTTACCAAATGAATAACTGTAGTTCGTTACCTTGCTTGTCTTCATTTCATGAGTATCTCTGCTTTTCTGCTTTGGCAGCCATTTTTGCCTACTTTCAACGGCTTAAGGTTTGAACAGTGCCGCGCTATGAAAGTTATCGCCTGAGAACTTGTCCCCGGATCGTCGCAGCCCTCGAACGACTCATCCGGAAATTGAAAAAAATTCAAAATGAGTTGTTCGAGGGCTGCGACGATCTTAGACTTGCTCCAAGTCTCGTTCGTTATCGTATTCGGGCCTACTCGGTTGGCAGTGAGCGGCGAAAGTGCAGCGAGCGAAGCGAGCGGAACAGGCAGCGAACGAGACTTGTGAAAGGTGGGTGCTCATGAATAATTAATGAGATTTTTAATTGGTAGCGGTCAAGATTTTGACCGGTGCGGCAGCTTTTGAAGTTATATCTAGCCAATCAAAGATGTCATAAGACAAAGGAAATCGATCGTGGGTGAGAGAGCTATTTTGGACAGGGGGGGGGATACTTTGCGTGCGAAGCGAAGCGGATTCTTGGGCCAATCTTCAGAACATTGTAATTTCTATTC
>REGL01000946.1:100385-117810 GCA_004194395.1 Aurelia aurita complex sp. Pacific
ATGACTGTAATCCTGCAAACTGCACGGATCCTGAGAAAAGTCCTTGAAAATTGAGGAGACTTGCTGTCACCAATATCAAGGAGACATTACCGCTGAATGAAATGACATTTTATCAGTGTGCGATAATTCAATAATAATAATAATAATAATAATAATAATGATAATAATAATAATAATAATAATAATAATAATAACAATAATAATAATAATAATTATAATTACTTTCTTTAAGGTTGGCGTATGGCGTAGTGTATAAGCACTAGGCTAATTAATGCCAACCATTATTAATACAAAATGTAACCTAAATGTAAAATCCTGACACAATCTACAGTTGCATGACAAATTCCAAAATAGGGTTAAGAGCTAAAATGGAGACGAACAGAAAAACTTGAATTGAAAGAGCAGTATACCTTTCGAAAAACCTGGCGGCACCTCTGTTGGAGCATCTCGAATTTCTAATTTGTCTATGGGCAGGTCATAATCAAATTCATCTGCACTGCGAATCTTTGCTTTTTCATAGATACTCCCCCTGCATTCAAAGCTGGTCTTGAATCTTGGATCTTCTCTTAAAATAATCTGTCTGAGCTGATCAACAACAGGCAAGATAACACCTTTTGCGTGTTCTGTGTCTGAAACCTTTAAAGTATCAAGGTATTTGTGCACATATTCATTTAAATGAGCCATATTCAACAGTAGCTTGCTGGGACTGAATTCATAGAAGGTCTATCCCTTCATATGTAGCTGCAACTTCGTTCAATTAAATTGATATTCAAACTCTGAATTCAGAGATAAATACAGCTGTAGCTGTCTTTATTGAGAGTATTTCGTCATCAGACAGTACTTTCCCTTTGCAGGGGCAATTCCCTCGTCGTAGAATGTTCTAGTAAGGTAACCTGCCCGGTAACCTGCTTGTGCTCACATTGAATGATCTCATTTAGTTCTGCCGGTTCTGCCGCGGGAAAGTCCCAAACGCTTTGAATGTGTTGATCGTTAAAATCAGTTATATGCAAGATATGAATATATGTATAAACCAACAAAACCAACATGGTTTATATTTTGACATTGTCTTCAGAACTTTTATTGTCTTTATTCACTGTCGAAAAAGAATGATAGCATTTGCAGCAACGAAAGAAACCTTCTACACCAACTTTTTCAAATGAGAAATGGGAGGCTCAATTATTCGAAATGTCAGCTTTCAATTCCCTATGCACTCGGTTCCGATGAAGGGAATTTCATTCTCAAAAAAAAATTCATACGCCTTCCTCAAAAATCCTTTCATTTTCAAGAAAAATCTTTCAAAAATCCGTAAAACTCCTTTTGTTCTGAAAAAGTCTCGCATGCTTTTTTGAATGTGTGAAATTCCCCTCACTAAGTTCAAAAAGTTTCAAATTCAACTTCAAAGTGTTCAACTTTCAATTCAATTCAATAACAGTTTCGACATTGAACACTCAGTATTTTACCACTCAACACTTCATATGCAGATTGCATTCATTTGCAGTTGCAGTAAACTTTACAAATTTCTTTTGAATTCAGCTTCGGGATGGAGCATCATATTCATTATTGGGTTTTTAGTGATGAAGTTCAAATTAGTTTATTTCTATGTGTGAATTCTGTTAAAATTGTTCCAAGATGTAACTGGGCGCCATGGAAGCCCATCACAAAAATATATTATTCAAAAATTTAAGAAATACATGAGAAACTTTCAGTAGCAAAATGGCCCTAAAATTCAAGAAACTGCCTACCAGCCCCGGTTAGCAGTTTCTTACACAAAAAAAGTGTATTCTAGTATTTCTAAGATTACCGTTCTTTGGTAAAAACTTTATAAGGCCACGATTTCGGGATCCCTCTACTAAGTATAAGCCTGGGTGATATGGGGTGATAAGGTGCATTGCTTTCCAAGCTGAAAAATAACAAGAAAAGAAAACTTTCAATTTGTATGTATGTATGTATGTATGTATGTAAAATTTTGCCATACAAAGTAAAAATTGAAAATGTAATAAAGGAAAGAAAGGCTATTTACATGTATAAAATGGTAATAAAAACTAAAGATCTAGTATAAAAATACCCCTAGTTTAAAATGGCAGGGATAGCATTAAAAGGTCAGTGCAACCCTGTTTCCATAATGGTCCCTCCACGGGTATTATAGAAAAGAAAAGTTTTCATGAAAAAAAGAGACGTTCATAAGAAAGTGTAACAGCCTGTTGGCCAGGATTGTAGCTCCATCAAAATAACAGAACTGCTCCCTATTGGTCAGATAAGAAGTGAACCAGTCGTGGGAAGTACCGTCGGCACCATACTCTCGTAGCTTTGACAATAAGATTTTATGGTCAACTGTATCGAATGCTTTTTTAAGATCAAGAAATATACTCAAGTTTATTTTCCCCTCATCAGAGTTCTTGAACCATGGGTCTATAACANGGAAGTATTTGTTGTTTGAGATGTTGCATTTTTGAGAATAAAATCTTGTTCTGAGTACAAAGTTTAGAGTTGAGACACATTTTCACGTTCATGTCTGTCTTTATTTCGAAATTATGGCGATATAAAGAATTATAATTCTTTATATATATAAGATTACCGTTCTTTGGTAAAAACTTTATAAGGCCACGATTTCGGGATCCCTCTACTAAGTATAAGCCTGGGTGATATGGGGTGATAAGGTGCATTGCTTTCCAAGCTGAAAAATAACAAGAAAAGAAAACTTTCAATTTGCTTTTCTAGGAAATGTTCTCTCTTCGACTAGACAAAGCATAGACGTGACAGTTTGGGGATCTTCCCCTGTGAAGCCAGACGCCCATGATGTAATGTTGTTTTCACAGGCAGCTGTTAATTGAAAACGAAGACAGTCATTATAGTTTTTTCTAGGAAATTTATCATCACGATCATTGATTGGTCGATTATCTGATCATGTGATCATTTTGGGATCTCCCCTGATTGTGATACTGGATTTGAACACTTTAGAGGGAGGAGTTCGGCGCTTCATAAGGCCATTGCTGGGTCGTCTTATCTTGGTTGCGAGAACGAAAGAAGCAGTCTGCAATCCAGTCTTTTCTTCTTCATGAACGTTTTATATGCAATCTAGCGTCATTCTGCAAATCGGCAAAGAAAGAAGTGTAGGACGGCACTACTGCACCGAAGCGGCAAACAAACACAAGAAATCAATCTACCTAAACTTATTAGGCCATCGTATACCAAAATGGCCGAGCGCCCTGATCCTACAGGCCTTGACATGGCACTGCGAAGATACTGGGACGCAATCAAAGTGTCCGACAAGGGAAAGGCAAAATCAGAGGTTGAGAAGGTTGTAAAAGAAATTATCAGTCGAGTTGAAACAAAAGATCCGAGATTCAAGCTTGGGTTGGAGTATCGTGGTAGTATGTATGAAAAAGTGAAAATCAAAGAGGCAGATGAATTCGATTTTGACCTGACCATAACGCAGCTGACGATCGAGGAGGCACCAAAAGGAAGACCACCAAATACCCCTGAAGGTAACTATCTTATGATAGGGTCTGAAGGGGTAAAGTGGGTAAGCTGGGGGGGGGGGTAAAATGAGTTGTGTTGATTGCTGGAATTGTGCGATACTTTTACGACATTGTGTTACTAGATTGTTGGATGAGAGTTGTTGGATAGCTTGACGGCAGCAACAGTAGACCCTGAATTGATAAATCAACATTCACTTTGTCAAGAAGATTAGTTCTAACAGTTGAAGGTAGCAGAAAACTGTGAACAGAGATTTTAGCAAAATCCATGCCAAGTTTTTTTTGCCCCTGCCCATTTTCTATCCCAAACTTATCCATTTGACTCCAGTATACCCCAGACCCACCCTGTTGCATTCACTATCCTTAGGAGAGCCAGTGCCAGGGGTGGTTCCCTGGACAAAAGTGCAACCAAACCAAATCCTGTACTTTATCCACAGCTGTGCTTTCAAGCAAAAACATTTGATTTCAATCACATTTTGGGATACTTTACAGGCCCCATTGTGCCTTTGATTAGAAGTAAATGGATCACAGCTCTACTACAGTACTTCTTAGCCCACATATAATGGGGGTTAGGGGTCACAGGCTTACGGTCTTCAGAGCTAATGGGTACAAATGATGGCAGGATAACCGTACATGACAGAAGCTGTAAAATCAACAATCATAACTAAACATCAAAGAGAATCTCAAACAGCTATAGCAAGAGAAGATTAAAGAGTTATGATTTTTATCACACTTTTCCCACTATCCATTTTGCCCCAAGCTTACCCCCGCAGAAAAAGTGCAGCTTGAAAGATTAAAGATTGAATGAAGCATAATTTTAGATTGAAGGAGCATTAACTGAGTATATGTTTGTACAATTTTTGCCAGTTTGCATGTCTGCTAAAAATCAAGCTTAACAATATTCCGAAGCTAGAATTATTCTCAAGAATTACTACAACCAAGCATGATTGAGCTTTTCTTCAGACAAGAAGATGCATCCTGCAAGCTACTGCAAATGGTGCAACATCCTTACTTGAATTTAACATATTACTCAAATCATACTCAAAACAAGTTTCTGTTGTATCACACTTGAAGCTGCAAACATACTCAACATTTTGATAAGGGCCATTTTGCCCAAGTAGACCCTAACAAATGTTTAAATTATCTAATGATAAATACGAAATTCATTGAAGTTACGCATTCAGCTGTGGCAAATGCTTAAAATTTTTCATGCTAGAAATAGCCGTTTACCAAATCAACATCATCAACAAAGGCAAGATTATTCAGTATTCCAAGGCTGGAGGAACCATGTTTCAAGCCTAAGACATGTGTATGGGTTCACAATAAGTACTGCACAATAGAATAAAAGAATTTAACTTAAGTCCTTATTTTCAGAATACACCATATATCAACTCAGGCCAGGACTTCAAGAGACATGGAAAAACCTAGCTGATAAAGAGGGCAAACTTCTCTCAGCTGAAAGAGTTGTGCAGAGATTTTCCAATCTTGTGCAGCAAACTATTAAAGACTTAAATGAAAGTGGAAAATTTGAATACAAGTAAGTTTCACAGTACTTTCTTTATCGTACGTAGGTAGTACAGTGTTCTAATATGTAGGCAGACCACAGTTGTTGCATCATCCTTTCTTTGAAGTTGCCATTTCCAAGCAATATTGGCAATTACCCTGGGTGGGTGCAGTGGTGTAATGCTCTGACTTTGCATTGCATATAGGCATGATAGGCATTGTGTTGAAGCATCACTTGACAAGATTCAATGAACTACACGGATTTTAATGAAAGTAAAACCTGTTAAAATTCAATAAATGGGATGTTATAATGCATGTACAGTAAATGCAAAACTAAAGAGCACAACCGGAAAAGCATACAAGAATGCAACACAAATACAGAGTACTACACAAGATAGTAAGCTGCAACTAAACATCCCCATCCTCTTTTAGAAATCTTATAGGTTCCAAATCTTTAAAATAGCTGGTGTAAAGTCGAGTGACCTATTTCTTTGAAAGGGAATTTAATGAAACTTTAGCTATTTCTCTATAATTCTACCATTGGACTTTTCTAAAATCCATAATATTTTCAGAATTCATCCTTAGTTTCTAAACTTAGAACCACATCCTTAGTTTCTTAATTTATAAAAATATTTAATTTGTTTTCCGTGTACATATTCACTTTTGATTAGTTAACTTTGTATATATGTATGTATGTATTCGTCGAAATTTTAGTATCAAAATTATGGTTAAGAAAATGTAAGTATCAAAATATCGGTAAGACAATGGAGAGGAAAAATTGGGGTGTTAAGGTGTTGTGATTTCTGGTCAAGTCGAAGGCAACGCGCCAACCTGCGTTTGGACATCACTTAGTCACGCAGGCCAGACATAACAGAGATTACGTCACCACACCAGTATGGATATCTATGATCCGTGCATACATGTATTTGCGTGGTGAGATGGCTCAACTGGTACAGCGTCTGCCATGAAAGCAGAAGATTCCGAGTTCGAATCTCGGTCTCACCTCAATTTTTCTCCATTCGTCGAAATTTTAGTATCAAAATAAATGTATGTATGTATGTGTATGTATATGTGTATAAATTGTTAGCTACGGTGTTGAATCGAATTAAAATAAATTTACAACAACAACAACTGTTTATCGATTTCTACAATATGGTATCAAGCAAAAGTCCGTCACTCTTCCTGTCTATGATTAAGAATTTTGATGACGTCATATCTTCAAATGAGTTGAAATCTATGCTCTCTTTGCTTTTTAATCTATAGCTTTGGTTTCAAGACAAACCACCCAGCAGTGACAGTTATTTTCAAGAAAGATAAGAAAACTGTGTATGACGTTGATTTAGCACCAGTAATCGAGGTAAAGAAATGGCCAGAAAAATTAACAGTTGGCTGGGAGAAACGCACAAAGAAAGGTATTTCAAATTTCTCATTGCGTTTTTGTAAGAATGTGTTTCACATATAAGTGATTCAGCTGAACGGCAGAAGCCAGATACCTATGAAATAGATTCGCTTCGCCGCCCTCCGCCAAGGCAAATTAGTGATTTGTTCTCAAGTTTCAAGCTATTTCACGAAACTATCTCATTTCATTAGTTTAAATCTGGCCTAGAATTTGGGTTTGACCATACTCAACCGATAACCGTCAAAATCTTTCAATATCTTCAGCAATCATTGCGAAAATGGAGCGTTTAAAAGCATTACGCAAAATTTTTGATTGTAAATCTTCTAGTAAACACAGATCGTGAGGTGGTTGTTTTTATCTCAGATATAGTGGGGTGTCTAGGATTATCATCAGAAAGCTTGAAGGACCTTGTAGAATATTATCCCACCAGAAAAAGCATGATATGTGGCAAGATGTTATGCAAGATATCACTTGAGGGTGAAATGGTGTATGCCTGTTTGATGCCTTTTTTCTCTTATTTTGTCCAGGCTGGCCATCAGAAGAACTTGTCACTAAACTGAAACAAAGCACGGTATACTTAGTACCAAAACTATACAAGGATCAAAGCCATGACAAGCGAGACTTCTTATGGAGATATGCCTTCAACAAAGGAGAGAAGAAACTTTTGACGGATAAAGACTCTACAATAGCAAATAGCTGTCGCAGAGAGGTTGTTTGCATATTGAAGGGCTTTTTGTCTGATTTTGAGTGGCCTGGTCTGCGCTCATACCACATGAAAACAATCATGTTGCATGAATTTGAGTCATATGGGGAGAGTGACAAGTGGACGAAGTCTGAAGAAGCTGAGCGAGTTTTAAGTGCAGTGAGACGTTTGAAAAGCTGCTTGATGCAAACTCCTCCCAAGTTAAAGCACTATTTCCTGCCAGGTGTCAATATATTAGAGGGTATGAATAATGAGCAGAAGCTGCAAGTTCTTGATAAAATCAAAATATTCTTGGATAACCCGGAAGCAGCCGTGACAAAACTTGTCGAAGGCCAAGTATCGTCCAATAGCAAAAAGGTAATTAGCTCTTTGCTTCTTTTTCATTACAAATTCAAATTGTTTCATAATTCACCTAATGCATAACTCCGCTTTCAAATGTCTCCGTTCTCAAAATGTCTCCTTTTTCAAATCATTCCATTTTCAGATGATCTTGGATCGTTTCCATTGCTAAATTTTTTTCAAGAGGGCCTGGCACGAAAACGGAGGTGCTGCCATAACTATGTTTTCCTTTTATGTTGTTTCCTTCTTCTGAACAAAATGTTTGCTTTGTTTCAGGCGCCAAGTCGGCTGTTATTGTTGTAGCGTTTTGAATGTTATTTTATGTCATTTTTGTCCAAAAAGGAAGGAGGATAGGATGTTGGAGTATCAATTAACTCAAAACGGGAATTCAAGAACTGTTTGCAACCTTGACAAAGTATAGTTAGGTTTCAGTAGATGAATTATATTCCATTTGATCAGCTTTCGAGACCCTTTATATCTTCGCCATGTAGCGTTAATTTCCTCTTTCCAGAAATTGGCTGAATCCAGCAAAGATTCTGCGGTTATGATGAGAGATTTGTTGAAAGAAGTAACAGCCATAGCAAAGGAGGAAAAAAGTAAGAATAGACTACCTGCTGCCCATGGCCGTTAACTTTAGAAAAAAGAAGTAGACCTTTTAGCTATTCTACAAAAGAGCCTGGATCGAGCGTTATTTTTATACATTTTTATGCGCGACGTTCGATCGAGTGGCGTTAGAGCTTCTATCACTATTGTACACATTTGAAAATCTACAAAATGTAGCGAAATGTTGTTCGATTCTGATTCTTTTCAGAATAGCTCAAATGTCTATCATCAGACACATTTGTAGTTTTCAAATATTTCTACATACAAGCCTTTAGGGAATTGTACTTAATTTACTGACAGTGACGTCCATCTTGGTAGTATTTGGTATTGCAGCAAGGTCTTGATTAGCTAGTTAATCTGGACCTTCAAAATTTTACATTACAGGCCATGAAATGTAAACGGACAGCATACGAATGTATGCTCAATGAGAGATATGCATTTTCCTTGGAGTTTGGGCTTGATTGAAGTGCTGGTGATGCTAAGCTATTCTTGCTAACATGGATTGTGAGCACTAAAGTGAAACTTTTCTGCCCCCCCCCCCCATAGATGGTAGCTCGAAAAAAGCCCATATGGATTAGGGTTAATCTAATCACTGCAGATTTAGATAAAAATAATCATTTGAGTATCAATTTAAAACAGCTTGCGCCAAATTTTTTTGAATCTGTTGCGTTTTTGGGACACCCGGTATATACATTTATACACACATACAACTAATCTACATCGAATCTACTAGCAAATGAAAAAAGAAATAACTAAGGAAACTAATAAGTAAATACATCAGCTGAATATTAGAACCACACGTGGACATAAATAGAAAAAATCTACAGGATATCATTATATTTACAAGCGTTGCATTTACAGGCAGGGCCGTTCCATTGTTTTATCATACCCTTGAAACTGTTAAGATTTTCAGCTGATTTTAGTTTATTTGGCAAACAGTTTCAGATCTGAGGTCCCATGGCTTTAAGGCTCTTAGAGCCGAAAGTTACCTGGTTTGGTCGAAAATGATTTAAATTGTTGAGAATCCGAGATGGATGCTTTGAAGTTCTTGAACTAAAAATGTTAGAGGATCTTTAGAGACAAAAGACATAGGGCATAGGACTCTTTAAAGACATAGGATTACATGTGTCACTCACCATACTGTTGCTGAGATGCAGACAGCCAATGTGATAATAGAGTCTACTTCTTTCATAGATGATCGACTTCTGAAAGTCTGTGAAAAATACAACGGGAAATGTCTTCAAATTGGCACGAAAGGACCGAAACTGTGAGGTGCGAATGGTGGTATCACTTATCAATTAGTGTAATATTATGCGCATACTAACCGGTTTTGTGTTATGCAGGAAAATATAAAGCCAGAGGTCTTGAAAGTACAGACCGAGCTTGCGAGGTCTGTGCAATAAGACCGAGGGCTTTATATCTTCCTGTACAACTACAAAACCGGTTAGTATGTGCAGCTTCTAATTTTGACTGATATCACTTAGTCAAACCCATTTTGTAACTGTTACGTCGCTTGAGTTTATTGTAAATCTTATAGGCCTAAATCAGTTGCTGTGGTGACAAAAACGCGTCCTTGTATCATATTACACAATGTTGCGGGAAAACCCTGGGAAATGTGCGATTAACCAATGGGATTGGCCGGATTCTTGTATTGCCTCGTTTTTGAAACGTCAGTCAGGTAATATCATATATATACTCTTAATCGTTTCAGTAATCAGTAATAGTTCATGGAAAGCCGGTTTTCAGACATCNCTAGTCAAACCCATTTTGTAACTGTTATGTCGCTTGAGTTTATTGTAAATCTTATAGGCCTAAATCAGTTGCTGTGGTGACAAAAACGCGTCCTTGTATCATATTACACAAGGTTGCGGGAAAACCCCGGGAAATGTGCGATTAACCAATGGGATTGGCCGGTTTCTTGTATTGCCTCGTTTTTGAAACGTCAGTCAGGTAATATCATATATATTCTTAATCGTTTCAGTAATAGTTAATGGAAAGCCGGTTTTCAGACATCGTCGTCTCTAGAAACTTATTACCTGACTGACAGGTAATAAGGTATTGCCTGACTGACAGGTAATAAGGTATTGACTGACTGACAGGTATTGCCTCGTTTCAAAAACGAGGCAATACAAGAATCCCGCCAATCCCATTGGTTAATCGCACACTTCCCGCGGTTTTCTCGCAGCCTTGTATAATACGATACAAGGACGCGTTTTTGTCACCACATCAACTAATTTAGGCCTGTGAGATTTACAATAAACTCAAGTGACATAACAGCAACAAAATGGGTTTGACCAGTGATATGAGCCAAAATTAAAAGCTATCAGGTAATAAAACCCATACTAACCGGTTTTGTAGTTGCACGGGAAAATATAAAGTCCTCGGTCTTATTGCACAAGCTCGGTCTGTACTTTTAAGACCTCGGGCTTATATTTTCCTGTACAACACAAAACCGGTTAGTATGCCCATATTATTAATTGCTGTGGAACAAATCGGTCTATCGAAATTCTGTAATTCTAGGCAATTGAAACATATATATTCAACGAAGTTGTTTGTATTCGCAGCTTTTGAGAAAGCTCAATTCAACATGTTTTACAGGTTTCAGGAAAACTTTATTATCCACTCTGCTAATCTAAATATGTCAAAAATACTTTTTTACCATTGGTACCATATGTTCACGGAGACACATGCCAAATGTAAAGTCAAAAGCTTGGTAAGATTCTCTGCAAGAACATTTTAAATCTGGAATCCTACTTGACAACAAACAAAACACTAGAAAAGTTGGTCAGTCGATTATCGATTAGCAAATGATATAGAATCGGTGAATCGTTTTAAGCATGTGTGAACCAAGTCAGCATTCTTTCGAGATTGAGAATGCAAATCTATCTTGTAATATGCTTGAGACCCTAGGGGAGGAGAAAATGAAGAGATTTTCAACAGCATATGAATGAAGATTTTTCCATGTGCCTCCATTAACATATAGTCCCAGTGGTTAAAAAAATAGATTGGAATATTTAGACATAGTCTTTAGGCTAGCAGAGTGGTCAATAAAGTGCTTCTACACCTGTAAAATATTCTTGAATGAGGAATATGGGCAATACTGCACTTTTACATAATGTCGATAGTCCGATTGGTTCCGAGCGAACAAAGTGTCTAGAGGGGAGGATTTCTAAAAAACTGGCTTTCTGTGCTCGTCAGAGAGGAAAACAAAGCTAACACTTTAAATGGCATGAAAGCAATGCAACAATTCAATTTACTCCTGCCAAAATAAGATGTTGTAGAGCATTCTAGGTGCGCTGTAGAAAACCATAGCTCGTTCCTTAAGGCTAATTTCCAGTCAGTACAATTTTCCAAGCGGGCAGAATTTTAGACAATAAAAGGTCGCTCAACCGTAACTTTCTATTCAATTCCAGAGCGACGTTTTCTCTCGCATATAATAGAAATTCCGCCCGCTTGGAAAATTCCATTGACTGGAAATCAGCCTTCGATTCGATGTAAACTTCTTTGTTATTTTTTGGAGCATGGAATCACAGTTTCATTTTTTTTCTTTTTTAGGTAATACTGCAACAGAACAAGATTTTATCAATAACAATAGAACACTGAACAATGCACAATAATTTACTGAAAGAAATTTGTATGTTAATTTATCGAGCTCACTTGTTTCATGTAACAAACTATGAGCGAGAGAACACCAATTGTGTAGCAATATGCAATTTATATCAGTAGCGAGCCACCTTAACCTATTATTTGGACTTCTTTTTACTTAGTATCGGGTGATTCAATACAAAGGCCCGGCGTTTGAAAAAATTCTGCTCCCTCAATATCAAAGCATTAATATTGAAAACTGTCTTGTTTTACTCCCAATGTGTGCAATTAGGTTCAGTAATTTACCCGGATTTAAGCGGCCATTCCTTCTCGTCGATATGAAAAAATTTCTACAGAAAGCCCCTTTCGAATACCTGCAAAAACGAATGAAAACAACNCGGCGTTTGAAAAAATTCTGCTCCCTCAATATCAAAGCAATAATATTGAACACTGTCTTGTTTTACTCCCAATGTGTCAAATTAGGTTCAGTAATTTACCGGCTTTAAGCGGTCATTCCTTCTCGTCGATATGAAAAAATTTCTACAGAAAGCCCCTTTCGAATACCTGCAAAAACGAATGAAAACGACAAACAAAATCTCCCTCTGTTATCCGTCCAGGCAATAATGATCCTCACATGCATTCATCCATTTTGTCCTATTGCGAGAATGGAAGCCCCCTGAATAAGTTTTTCATACCAGGGGGAAGACTTTTTTATTCCCCCAAGAGGATAGCACATGCTAAAGCGTACTCAAGTCATTGCTGTAAGGTAAACACATCAGGTAAGCTTGCTCCCGATTTTAGCATGTTTTTCAAGGTTGCTCGAAGGGACAATTTTTGGTAAATCCCTTGTAAAATCTTAATGGAGCGACCAATTTCAGCCAGGAAAGATTCTTAAAGTTATCGAACATGTTAGCTATTCAACTAGATATTGCAAAATATCATTGCGTGTATGTTCAGGAAGCAGTAGTCTTTTAAGCACCGGACCTTTTTTGACTCACCCGGTAATGAGCCACCTTGTCGCTATTGCATGATTTCGAAATCTTAAATAGTGAGCCACTTACACTTAGTAGCACTTCGAAGATTATTGCCTGGTCATTTGTTAACATGTATGGGTTTTCAGAAAGTTCCATTGATAATTCTATCGACTTCTGTAATCTTCTGACTCTCTGCTTTAGACCTTTTAGCTATTCTAAACAAGAATCTGGACTGAATGACATTTTGTACATTTTGTAGAATTTTCGAATGTGCAAAATAGTGATAGAAACTATGTCGCCACTGCCTTTGGTAAAAACGTAATGTTTTCACATTTTTGTACACTTTTACCAAAGGCATGTAACTCGATCCCGACTCTTTGGTAGAATAGCTGAAAGGTATATTGATATTTCAACATTCAAAGCACTAATACCTAATAGCAACGAACAAGGCACCTATATTCGATCTAACTATCGAGGAAAATTTTAATGAAGATCAGCCATCTATCAAATCTAAATACTTATCGGTAGGCCTTGCCAAATCCGTCTACATTTTTGCTGGGACAGCCGCCATATCAAAGATATTTGCAGAGTAACAGAGTAGTTTTTAGAATATTTTAGCCCTCCCTGCTGCGTCACAAAAAGACGCTGTCTGAACCGGGCCTTAGTTGGTCTATGAGTCAGCTGTTTTATCCCAGTTCCCAGCTGTTCCACCCACACTGATCAATCTCATCTGAGATTATGCATCTGAAATGGCCATATGGATCAGTGTTCGTGGCACAGCTGGGATGGACGGCACAAGTGACACATGGACCAACTAGGATCATATACACGTATTTTTTTTATAAGAAACTGCCCATAAGAAACTCAACTCTCGTATCGCCAAAAGTTAAGAAACTCCACTACTTGGAAAAATGAGTACAAAAACTATTTATTTTGATAAAGGGAATCCTTAACATATTTTTAATTTGTCCTCACTTGTTTCCTGTATCATATTAACTCGTAGAGGTATTTGAGTAATGTCTAAACATTGGAAAGTCAGTTAAGGTGGCGATGACAACACATTGCACAGAAGAATTGAATTGACACAAAAAACACGTTCAGTCGGTGAGCACATTACATGTTTCCTATTGCGCATGGTGAGACCAAAAAAATTAAACCGATAAAATTTGTTTCACATAATGGAGTCATCAAAAGAAAGTCAGTCTCTCAAAATTGTTTACAGCGCTAAATTGCTCGGCTTGACCCCTTCTTTTTTGCTATTTCTATCGAAATGGGCATATAAAATTATGTTTCACATAATGGAGTCATCAAAAGAAAATCAGTCTCTCAAAAATTGTTTACAGCGCTAAATTGCTCGGCTTCACCCCTTCTTTTTTGCTATTTCTATCGAAATGAGCAATGGGCGAAAATACGAAAATAAGGATTTGGTGAAAACGGCCAACCGTAAAACTCGTCAAATTTTCCCGAAGAGGGGGGGGGGGGAATTCCATATGTTGAGCAACTGGTACGTGTCGCCCATAAGGATAGGGTTTGAACCTCGAAAATCCCTAAATATGGGTCTCAAAATGTAACTGTTCCACTNTCTGCTCCCTCAATATCAAAGCATTAATATTGAAAACTGTCTTGTTTTACTCCCAATGTGTGCAATTAGGTTCAGTAATTTACCCGGATTTAAGCGGCCATTCCTTCTCGTCGATATGAAAAAATTTCTACAGAAAGCCCCTTTCGAATACCTGCAAAAACGAATGAAAACAACAAACAAAATCTCCCTCTGTTATCCGTCCAGACAATAATGATCCTCACATGCATTCATCCATTTTGTCCTATTGCGAGAATGGAATCCCCCTTAATAAGTTTTTCATACCAGGGGGATGACTTTTTTTTGTTCCCCCAAGAGGATAGCACATGCTAAAGCATTCTCAAGCCATTGCTGTAAGGTAAACACGTCAGGTAAGCTTGCTCCCGATTTTAGCATGTTTTTCAAGGTTGCTCGAAGGGACAATTTTTGGTAAATCCCTTGTAAAATCTTAATGGAGCGACCGATTTCAGCCAGGAAAGATTCTTAAAGTTATCGAACATGTTAGCTATTCAACTAGATATTGCAAAATATCATTGCGTATATGTTCAGGGAGCATTTCAAGCACCGGACCTTTTTTGACTCACCCGGTAATGAGCCACCTTGTCGCTATTGCATGATTTTGAAATTTTCAATAGTGAGCCACTTACACTTAGTAGCACTTCGAAGATTATTGCCTGGTCATTTGTTAACATGCATTGGTTGTAAGAAAGTTCCATTGATAATTCTAATTCTTTCGACTTCCGCAATCTTCTGACTCTTTTAGCTATTCTAAACAAGAATCTGGACTGAATGATATTTTATACATTTTGTAGAATTTTCTAATGTGCAAAATAGTGATAGAAACTATGACGCCACTCAAACATGCCTTTGGTAAAAACGTAGTGTTTTTACATTTTTTTTTTTACCAAAGGCATGTCACTCGATCCCGACTCTTTTTTTCATATTTTTTTTATTCAAATATTAAATTTTACAAGACACTTTACATTCTACTATACCTAATTCCAATTACTATACGACACTACAGGTACGATACCATGGGGAGCGAAAGACTATGACTACCCCATGATGGCCAGTATCTAAAAACATGAAACGTTAAACCCGACTCTTTGGTAGAATAGCTGAAAGGTCTGTTGATATTTCAACATTCAAAGCACGAACAAGGCACCTATACAGTAAACACCCGCACATAAGAACCCAAGATTCTGAACTCAGCCTGTTTAGGTTCTTATGCAATGAGGCACATGGGCACATCCAGTAATCAAGGTGTAGGTTCTTAACAAAGGGAAATATGTGAATCTAAATCTTAGCCAAACTTATTTGCACTCTTGGCCCTATCCACTTCAACCCAAGCTTACCCAGTTTACCCCTGCCTATCACAGTTCTGTAAGTAATGTTTTGGAGTTCACGAAAGAAGTTGATTGGCAAACATTGATTGGCAAGCAGATTGCAATTATTTCCCAATAAACGAATGAAGCCCTTTATTAAGAACCTACCTAGTTATGATATCAGGCTGAAATGGTTCTTATCCATTGGGTACAAATTATATGATTTCAAGCTGTAGGTTCTTAATAAATGAAGGTTCTTATGTGCGGGTTTTTACTGTATTCGATCCAACTATCGAGGAACATTTTAACGAAGATCAGCCATCTATCAAATCTAAATACTTATCGGTAGGCCTTGCCAAATCCGTCCACATTTTTGCTGGGACAGCCGCCATATCAAAGATATTTGCAGAGTAACAGAGTAGTTTTTAGAATATTTTAGCCCTCCCCGCTGCGTCACAAAAAGACGCTGTCTGAACCGGGCCTTAGTAGCCTGTGTTCCAGACCACTTGAGAAGGAAAGTGGTCTGTGTAACCAAGCACTAATCCGTGTTCACAAATTTTCTTTGGAATCTGAAGAAAAATTAATATATGCAACTAATAATTCGCATAATCACTATTTGTTTTGTTATCAAAAGGAAAAGCCTGTCTCGTGTGCAGAACTCACATTACAATACAAAGAATAGAAAATTTCGATGTCTGCTAATCCTATTGACTTTTTACGATGAAAGAATAGGAGATTTGAATGCCTGCTAATCCTACTGAGTTTTTACGCCCGTGCAACGTGATAACGATCAGCCCTCTGGTTTGTTTCAAACAAACATGTTCACAAAGACATCCGTTGTGTTGATCACTGACTTCATTGCAGCCAATCAGATCCGTGAAAGAATGCCCTTAATTATTTTGCAATTCAATTCATCGTCTGAACACGGATTAATGCTTGGTTAAACAGACCACTTTCCTTTCCAAGTGGTCTGGGGGTCTGTAACACAGGCTAGGCCTTAGTTGGTCTATTAGTCAGCTGTTTTATCCCAGTTCCCAGCTGTTCCACCCACACTGATCAATCTCATCTGAGATTATGCATCTGAAATGGCCATATGGATCAGTGTTCGTGGCACAGCTGGGATGGACGGCACAAGTGACACATGGACCAACTAGGATCATATACACGTATTTTTTATAAGAAACTGCCTATAGGAAACTCAACTCTCGTATCGCCAAAAGTTAAGAAACTCCACTACTTGGAAAATATGAGTACAAAAACTATTTATTTTGATAAAGGGAATCCTTACCATATTTTTAATTTGTCCTCACTTGTTTCCTGTATCATATTAACTCGTAGAGGTATTTGAGTAGTGTCTAAACATTGGGAAGTCAGTTAAGGTGGCGATGGCAACACATTGCACAGAAGAATTGAACTGACACAAAAAACACGTTCAGTCGGTGAGCACATTACATATTGCGCATGGTGAGACCAACAAAATTAAACCGATACAATTTGTTTCACATAATGGAGTCATCAAAAGAAAGTCAGTCTCTCAAAAATTGTTTACAGCGCTAAATTGCTCGGCTTCACCCCTTCTTTTTTGCTATTTCTATCGAAATGAGCAATGGGCGAAAATACGAAAATAAGGATTTAATTTAGTGAAAACGGCCAACCGTCAAACTCGTCAAATTTTCCGGAAGAGGGGGGGGGGATAAATTCCATATGTTGAGCAACTGGTACGTGTCGCCCATAAGGATAGGGTTTGAACCTCGAAAATCCCTAAATATGGGTCTCAAAATGTAACTGTTCCACTAGAAATGAGTAGCTTTTTGAATTGTAACAAAAACTTTTTGAGACGTCTATTTTTATCGTTGAATTTTCTTCGTCTTAGTGTTGAGCATTGGTTTGTGGTAACTGTATCTTCCATCAATGTACCTGCAAAGTGAATGGAAACTTG
>REGL01000947.1:64647-76222 GCA_004194395.1 Aurelia aurita complex sp. Pacific
CTGGACAAAAATATGTGTAGTGTACTTAGTCACAGTGAAGATCCCGTAACATTAGCGGCTGTTCATACGATCGTTCAATCAACTTCAGCCATCAGCAGTGAAAAGACGAACATGAATTTACAATTTCTCAGCTGTAAGTTAAAATTATTCTTTGATGTGCATAAAACGTATCTTATTATACAGATTAAATTTAACAATACATATTTCTAATTACTCTATAAATCAGTACTATACAACTATACAACACGACGGGGACGATACCACAAGGAGCAAAATAGCATGACAACCCCATCATGGCGATCACAGTTAACAATAAAAAAGATGCTACCAGAAAAACACACAGAAGGAAACTAGGAAATATAAATCAAACACTATACGTTACATACAATGTGCGTTGCATACAAGAGACGTTTGCGGTAAAGACTATAGTCTGTGCGCAGACTATACCCAAGGAGAAGGTATAGTCTGCGCAACACCGCTCACTTTTGCGTAGTGCGTGCTTCAGCATTTATTTTGCAATAGTGGTAACAAAGAAAACTTATTGTTGTAACAGCCAATAAAATTACTTTCCCGAGAAACGAGGAAGCAATCAGATTTGAGAATGGCTATCATGTGATTAAATCTCAGGTTTTACTTTGTTCTCTAGGCTAACTTCGTTAGCAACACAATACTCTGGAATTTTAACTACCCTACTGCAGACAATAAACAGACGCTAAGAAGAAATGGGCATTCAAACTGCCATTGAAATGAAATGCTGACACACACAATACACGATATTGAGCGGCGTTGCGCAGACTGTACCTTTTCCTTAGTTAGGTATTGTCTGCACGCAGGCTAGCTAAAGACTGCATGGAGAAAATTCTAGCTGATTTACCTCTGCATCGCATCGAGCCGAATTAAAATCGATTTGATCGGAGGACTTTATGCAAAATTTAAGCGATTTTCTTGAACGGTTATACCGCTGTCTTTACCGCAATCGTTCATTTAAATACCAGGTACATAGATACATAGATGTATCTATGTACCTATGTATCTGTTCTACCAAGGTAAAATATCTTAGTTCTACATTGTCTTGGTTCCACATAATGTATCTTTGTACTTATTTACCTAGAAACTAAATGACCCTAAGTGCTTTATTTTCTTCGTGAAATGAATAGTTAGCCAAGCAATCTTTTTTTCGATGTTCTTATAATGACTTAAAACTTTCAGCTCAGTTTGATACAGAATGTGCCACTAAGAATATCCTTTCTAATGCTTACTTGATATTGATTTGATAGCATCTTTACTTTCAGCAGTTTTGCTTGTTATTAGGCTGCAATACCTTGTTATTAGTCGGTGATACCAACATTTTTTGTTGCCATTCTCTCTGGCTTCAATCAAGCCAAGTGTGATATTGTTTCAAGGCCGTTCGATAACTTTCCAATATCACTTTTCAAACAGAAAGTGTTTTATACATCACGATTTAATTTGAATACTCATTCACAGGACGATACCACTGGGAGCATATGAGTGCATAAGAATCCTGTTCCCATTACTTCCAACATAAAGCAAAATACAAAATGCATAGCTTACTACAGACACCACTTTCAATTTCAAATTTATTAGGCAAGCTAAATAATTTCAAGGAAATCAAAAATAGATTGACAAGATGTTATAAGCTGGAAGGAAATATTTTTTATCTTAACAAGTAAATGATCTTTCGCCGAACGTAGCATACTGGTCTTAGCGAATCAAATCACTTCTTATTTCCGTGAATATTGCATTTATTTGCAGCTTGCAATTTCTTTGGACTTGACACGTTTCCAGGACCATTCGTCGAGGTAGGAGCAATACTGATTTCTTTTTGTAGAAAGGTTTTGTGTTGTGCAATTAGTAAGTGTAGAGTCACTTAATTTTTTTTTTTATTCACAATGTAGAAATGTACAATTTAACAAAAACACATTTACAAAGACGATTCCATTGGGAGCATGAAAGTCATGGCTACCCTGAATGATCTTAACAAATAACAATGCAGATACTAAATGCTATACCAAAGTTTCTGTTCGTGTCTCCTTTGGGAGAACCTGCTTAATCAGAAGATATGGCGACACTGCTGCTTGGATCGAAAATTGAAAATTGACAGATTTTGTTATAGCCTTTAGTAACATAGATACATTTACTATACATATATTATGTTATAAGAAGTTAAAAGATTACCAGAGAAGGATGAGACAGAAGATTAATTTACCTAAAGGTTTGCATTATTTGTATTTGCTGGTGCTACAAGAAACGCTCTGACATATGAATGAATTTTAGCATTGATTCGAAAATTCGTTTATTTTGGTTATGAGAAAATCTTTTATCATCAGATAACATTATTTGCACAAGGGTTTGATTAGACAGGTTCAAGATTTTTCATTAAATAGAATCTACATTATTTGCAATGATTCCTTGAATTCCCTTGACCTGAATTCGACCTGAATATGCCTCTTGAAGCCAGAGAATTACAAGAAAGAACTCTCCATTACATACTTTTCTGTCATGAAGAATACATACAAATCAGAAGTGTTTCGTAACTGACCACTTCTCGTAGAGTTCCTGTCTTAGGCCCCAATTTCAAATTTGAATCCAGACCAAGCTACAACAGAACATAACGCCTCTAGGTTGGGAGCTTGTGGACAGTTCGGACATCACAACAATAGTGTTCAAACTGCCCATGCTTACATGCTTGTTGATGTAATTAGAACAGACGGAGGAACCTTCAAGTTTTACTGGGATAAATTTCAGCAAAGGTCGTCGCAGTCAAACTATGCAACAAGGTACTGTAGAGATCTACAAATTCCTAGACTAAATACAGAATATGCGAAAAAGAGTTATTACTATTCCGCTATGAAAGTTTGGAACAATATACCAGTTGATATTAGAGAACTCCCGACTATTAGTCGCTTTAAAAAAGAACTAAAGGAGTATTTGAAGAGCTGACTGAAAATATCAGTTTAAAACACGACCCCCTGGAAGAACAGCATCTTAGGTAATTTGATCTTTTGTTAATAACCAATTTATTTATTGTATTTAAGCTGAAGGGTAGTTTCGTGTATAAAAAATTATATCATATCATATCATATCATATCACTCCTTACTTTTAGGCTGCTGATCCGACAATAGCACCACACATGTTTTCAAGGTTAGTCAATGCATTTGTTGAAGAATACCGGCCAAATACATTATCACCCGATATGCGCTCAAGCTCAGCCCTGTTCTTCCAACCGGACAAATCACGTGACGATGGAGCACTAGTTTCCAGTTCTTCGTCTTTGAGTGCAATTCCAAGTCTGCACGAAATACGAAGAACTTCATCAGCGTTCCAACGAGCTGGCTCACTTACTCCTTCGCAAAGGGGAAACATAAGAAAGACGAGTAAAGGTGTGGACGGCCAATGTCGAGTGCAAAGGTAACATAGTATATAATTAGAGAATACAGTATTTGCAAAATATTGCTAACAGGAAAATATATGATCTGCACATAACGACTGGGGCTAAAAGGGGCCCATGTTATGCTTAATGGAAAAATGTATTTACCGCTGTATGATCAACTGAATTTAAGCGCAGTTGGACCTTTCATGTGATATGATAGAGTTTGCCATGCCGACACCTAGGAAAATCAAACCACTGTTTAAATGATTACAAGTAATATATACTCATATACCAACGTTACATTGGAAAAGGTGCATCTCCTTTCTGAGAATGCTTTAAGCCCATTGAAGACAAAAGTCTGCCTTACAGTTCATACATAGAAATCCTCGTCACTTTGAATAAATGAAATGACGTTGGCGGTGAAAGTAAATTGCCATGGCCATGCGATCATTATACTTTGCGGACACTTAGCAATCCATTTAGGTCATTTAGTTTGTTATAAAAGCTTTTCTGGAATATACCATCGGTTCGAAAGCCAACTAGCTGCTGATTATGGCGCGGAATGGAGTAACACACGTCTTTCAAGCAGCGCTTGCCACATCACGTATCAAGTCAAGTCAAATCAAACCAAATCAAGTCAAATTAAATCAAATCAAGTCAAATCAAGTCAAATCAAGTCAAATCAAACCAAATCAAGTCAAATTAAATCAAATCAAGTCAAATCAAGTCAAATCAAATCAAGTCAAATCAAATCAAACCAAATCAAGTCAAATTAAATCAAATCAAGTCAAATCAAATCAAGTCAAATCAAGTCAAATTAAATCAAATCAAGTCAAATCAAGTCAAATTAAATCAAATCAAGTCAAATCAAATCAAACCAAATCAAGTCAAATTAAATCAAACCAAACCAAATCAAATCAAGTCAAATTAAATCAAATCAAGTCAAATCAAATCAATCAAACCAAACCAAACCAAACCAAACCAAACCAAACCAAACCAAACCAAACCAAACCAAATCAAATCAAATCAAATCAAATCTTTATTAGTGTGTCAAAATATTTAGCTTACAGGCTAATTGTGGACGTATGGTTGATGCGGCCGTTTTAAGATTGGTCAGCATGAGCATCAAATGATTGAAAAGATCGCCCAAATGATCAATGCATCTTTCGTTTGATCTAATGGCATCAAAGGAACTTCAGCCACTGTACTTTGTTATAAATGTTTTGGCAATCTTTGATATCTGGTACATTTTCAGAAATACAGCGTTTTTCTTGTATTAAAAGAATTCACGAGAAGCTTGGGAAAAAATTAGAATCATCACAAATCCTAAATCGATGGTGGAAAAACGGTGCAATAGACCTTTCAGCTATTCTACCAGGTGAGTCAGAAAAAAGAATCCCCGTTTGGAAGGCCACTGCTCCATGAATATCAAAGTAATGATATTGAAAACTGTCTTATTTTATTGGCAATATGTTCAATTAGGTTCAGTAATTTACCCGGATTTAATCGGCCATTCCTTCCCGTGGATATGGGTGATTTTCTGCAGAAAGCCCCTTTCAAAAACCTGTAAAAACGAATAGAAACAATGAGCAAATTTTCCTTCCTAAAATTGATGACACTCAAATGAATTCATGTAGTTTGTCCTCTTGGAAACATGGAATCCCCCTGAATAGGTCATTGATACCAGGGGGAGAAATTGTTCATCCTCCCAAGAGGATAGCACGTGCTAAAGCGTCAAAAAGTAATTGCTGTAAGGCCATTGTAAGGCAGAAATGTCAGGGAAACTTGTTCATGATTTTGGGCACGTTTTGAAGGTTTTTTGATGAGGCTTTCTCGAGAAAATCCCTGATAATTTCAGAATGGAGTGGCCGATTTCAGTCAGGTAAATTTTATAGTAGATTTGAACATTTCTACCATTAAACTATATATTTGCCGACTACATTGTCTTGATATCCAGGGAGCCGTGACCTTTCAAACGGGGATTCTTTTTTCTGACTCACCCGGTACAAAAGGGCCTGGATCAAGCGCTATTTTTATACATTTTTATACTCGAGGTTCGATCGAATGGCGTTAGAGCTTCTATCACTATTGTGCACATTCGAAAATTCTACAAAATGTAGCAAAATGTTGTTCGATTTTGATTCTTTTCAGAATATCTAAAAGGTCCATTGTCAAGGCAACCATAGTTTATGAAGGTCTATGATATGGTAGGAATTTCTTAAAATTTGTAGCTTTCTGGTTCACGATTTAGCAATTTGATGACGTCGCAACTTCAAAATTGGTTTAAAAATAGAGTAACACTGTAATTCTGAAAATAATTAAGACATCAACGATTGCCAATAAACAATGATAGCAAAGTACCTAAAATTCCTTTCAAGGCATTAATTTAAACGAAAGATTCATCAACCATTCGTGTGATCTTTTTCTTGTTGGGGATACGAATCGTCAAAGTTCATAGCAACGGTCATCCCCCAAAAAGGAAACCTGTGATCATGCGTAGAAAGCATGTTTGGTTTTGTGGAAAGGATGTGGGCGGATAATCCGGCCACAATCCAAACAAGAATTAGCAAAGAGACAAAGAGATTCTCGCGCATGGTAATAGGTTTCCCAGCTGTTGATCTGCTTTGAACTTTACCAGCATAACAAAAGGCCCAGACAAAAGGGGCAGTCCTCGGTATCCTCAACAATTTCAAAGATATTTTGCTTATGCTAGGTTTGTCCAGGAGTGTCTATAACGGCTGTAGTTTTAGTTTCTTTGGTTCCCTGTGATCCGGTTTATGAAAACAACAGCTGTGTAATTTGATGCAGATTGCATCATCGTTGCGGTCGGCTTGCTATTGTTAAAGTAGAAAAACTCTTGTTATGTGAGAGCTGTTATCTCATTGGGTGGGGTTTGAACTCACGGTTTTCTCAAATCCTGCGCATCGTAACGGTAAGATATATTCTACTGTAACAATAGCAGGCCGACCGCAACGATGATGTAATCTGTATAAGGTTACACAGCTGTTGTTTTCATAATCCAGGTCACAGGGAAGCAAAGAAACCAAAACTACAGTCTTCACTGACACTCCTGGATCCCCTGTGGTTTGTCTTGTTCTGCACATACACAGCCTGGTTACTTGGGTGTTCTGACATCATACGCTGATCACGAAGCCCTATGAACACTCTGGTACACTTTGATCAAATCTGTCCAAAATAAAGACAGATTAGCAGCCATTATGGATTTGCAGTTTGCTAAGCGAATGACGTTTGCTAGGCAAGAGACAGCAACGAACTCACTCACTCTGGGGACGAGATTTGGCACGTTCATGAATTATCTCTGAAAAATATGACGACCATGCGTATTTCTCACCCAAAGTAGATTCTATATTTCTCAGTTTTTTGACAATCCTGCATATAAAGATTATGGTCTCAATGGCCTGCACTTCCTCCCATTTTCTCCCTAATTTGGCAGTCATGAAATTACGATATCAAGGATTCCAATGGGTTGCTGAATGATTCCACGTTGAAAGCAATTGTTGGAGCCTTACAAATCACTTGTTCCCTGAGATATTTGTGGGATTCTTTTTCGGAATTCTTCCTGAAGTAAAATACCATTCCAGGCATCCCTTTTTGCTAACCATTTATTTATGTCTAATGATATGATCTTTTCATTTTTTCATTTCTCTCTCTCAAATATGATATATATATTGATTATTTATTGGTTATTGCTTGAAATTTCATATTGCATTCACACGAAGCAGATTACACTATTTAGAGGCAATTTGTTTACGAGCTAGGTTAAATGTACGGTCTTGTAAGATTGCAGTTTCACAGAATTACTGACAAACACGCAATCCTGACTAAGGAACTGTAAAAGGCGATCCTTTGCTGACTTCTGAGTTATTAGGTCTCAAAGAAGTTCTTCATGCTCATTTGTAATTTAAAGTATAACCCTAACAATGGTCTAGTTATTGAAGGAAAAGTAAAGAACCTTCCAGACCTCCATGATCACTTAAGAAGTATGAAGGTGTTGTTTCGCAGTGGTGTAATCCTCTGACTTTGCAACCAGAACAGTCAGGCAGACAGGGTTCGATCCCAAGTAGAGCCCCACCACTTGAGCGTCATGACAAGGGGTCGTTAACTCCATTTGGTCTTCTCTACTTTTGCGATGCAAGCGTTGAAGTTTACATATTTTAAACACTGGAACAAAATTATCAAAATATTGGAAAATATATCGAAATTTGATTGAATCATTGCAGAATTTTATAAAAATATTTCTTTGATAACGACTGTGAAGCATTTTAAGTTAGAGATTTTTCAAATCTTTTTGGGACACCTGGTAGTATGATTCACATCTCGCACTTTCATTTTACTAGCAGCCCAATATAATCAACAAAGCCTGTCGCCTGATATAATCAACCAAGTGTCACTAACTAATCTTGGGTAAGGTTCATTTGATTGGAAAGAGCATATTTACGCTACCTAGCTTTGTCTGAACTACTTTTAAATTTGTTCAATCTGCAATGTGACTGGAGTATGAGCAAAAACTAGGAAGAATTTAGTAGCTTAATATCAACTCAGAAAATATTTTCATACATTTTGCATTGAACTAAAAGATTAACTATTCGTAATCAATGTTAAAACGCACTTTCGTAGCTTTTCTAGACATAAGCATGTATCGATTGTACAAATTTTGTAGGCCAGTAGTATTGTCAATTTTTAGCATATTTTTATGATATGAATTAGCATTCGAGTAAGGAAGGCTAGATTTTGTGAAACGATAGATTTAGGGCTCCAGTATGAAAAAGCGATTTGCGGTTGATCAAAATAAACAGGGAGAGCAAAATCTTCTAGGTCCAAGTTTTTGGCAAAACGTTGATTTTTCAATTTTTAACAGGCAATATCACAGATTTTTCATCTTTTTTCAAAATTAAAACGTTATTTTGAAGATTAATCTTTGCACTACACATAAGAACAAACCAAACATTTGTATCTCTGACGATTTCTCGGATATAAGTGTATATTAAACAGTTATTTTGGTGGCTTGTATAAAGCCACCAAACAAACTGCAGCAAATAATAGAAACATGCCTATAACAATGATGTTTATAGATTGTTTACAGTTTGATGACGGAGTCCCGTTAAGGTCGCCAGCGTTCTAGGTGTGAAATCAATTATTCACAACCGAAAATCGCTTTCTCGTGTGGAGGCGATAAATCTTTTGCTTTCCAAAATGTGTCCTTGCCTTTCAAGTATCTTAAAAATTCGATGCATCAATATTCAATATAAGTATAAATATTTTAGCATGACTCGAACTGCATTTTCAAATTTATTCTCAATTGTACATATCTTTGTATTTGATTAATATAACTGAATTGAAATTCCAAAGATACCAATTTGGTCAATCATTTTCGCAATATTCTTAGAGTACTACCTGTGTTAGAGAGCCTGTGCTTCCTAGACTTATTACAATTCGTCCCAGTTTTCGTTCGCAATTAGGAAAACTTTATTACTTGCTTATCTATTGAACTGAATGTCGTTACCTATTTATTTATTGAATTGAATTGCTCATAAAAAGCGAGCAAAACTTACGACGAATTGTAATCAGTCTATGTGCTTTCCATGATCCTTTGCGACCTCACTGAGAATTTCATACTGTACGAACGTCGTTTTGGCCTAGCAGTTGCGAACGAATTGTAATTGCAAAATTGGCCTATCTGTTGTGAACGAATTGCGAACGTTTTTGCCTAGCAGTTGCAAACGAATTGTAATTGCAAAATTTACGACGAATTGTGATCAGTCTATGATCTTCAGTATATGCTCCCTATGATCTTTTGCGGACTCACCGAGAATTTTCGTACTGTACGAACGTCGTTTTGGCCTAACAGTCGTGAGGCTGTATTTTAAATTTTTCCATTTTCAAATGAACATTGTCATGCCGTCACTTTTGAGCTCAAACTGCGGACATTCCTGAAAAATAACTGAACAGTTAATACCCAGAAAAAGGTTGGCCTTTGCTGCCAATTCTTATTGATGCACTCTCCATCGCAGAGGCTGTTTGTTGGAGACAGAGAGCTTAATCTCGGTTGAAAGCTCGGTTTCCAACAAACAGCCTCTGCGACGGAGAGAGTTATTGATGCAATTTACTTCGTAATTTCACTTCTTTGAAAATTCATTGCGTAGGAGAAAGGTTAACTTAGCTAGGGAAATTTAGGTGGTAGAATTCGGACTTTCTGTTCCATAAATATTCATGCACGTGTGCATTTCTGAATCATGACAAACATACTGTTTCTCTACCAACAAACATTGAAGCAAGGCACTTATTGTGTTTAATTTAGCCTTCGACTGATAGATTAAAATTTTAATTTTGAATATCATCCACGTAGTTTCTACTCCACAGCCCGCCAAACGTGTTAACTTTTTTCACATCTAAGTTAGCCTTTGACTGATTGATTAACATTTCAGTTTTGAATATCGGCTGCGTACTTTTTATTTGACAGCCCGCCAAACATGTTGACTTCTTTCACATCTAAGTTAGCCTTTGACTGATAGATTAACATTTCAGTTTTGAATATCATCCACGTAGTTTCTACTCCACAGCCCGCCAAACGTGTTAACTTCTTTCACATCTAAGTTAGCCTTTGACTGATAGATTAACATTTCAGTTTTGAATATCGGTCGCATACTTTTTATTCGACAGCCCGCCAAACATGTTGACTTCTTTCACATCTAAGTTAGCCTTTGACTGATAGATTAACATTTCAGTTTTGAATATCGGTCGCATACTTTTTATTCGACAGCCCGCCAAACATGTTGACTTCTTTCACATCTAAGTTAGCCTTTGACTGATAGATTAACATTTCAGTTTTGAATATCATCCACGTAGTTTCTACTCCACAGCCCGCCAAACGTGTTAACTTCTTTCACATCTAAGTTAGCCTTTGACTGATAGATTAACATTTCAGTTTTGAATATCGGTCGCATACTTTTTATTCGACAGCCCGCCAAACATGTTGACTTCTTTCACATCTAAGTTAGCCTTTGACTGATAGATTAACATTTCAGTTTTGAATGTCGGCTGCGTACTTTTTATTCGACAGCCCGCCAAACATGTAACTTCTAAGTTAGCCTTTGATTGATAGATTAACATATCAGTTTAAATATCAGCCGCACACTTTTTATTCCATGGTCCGCCAAACGTTAAAACTTTTTATGAACCCGATTGTCCATTTTTGTGACATGTCAAGCAAATATTATTGCTTTTGTTGTCATATCCTTGCTCATTGGTCACTTCTTAATTTGCATTGTTTGGTGAACACAAAAGAATGAGATTCGTAATAAAGAGATTTATCGTGAATCAATTGTCTTTATCAAAACTAGCTATGTTATTATCAAAACATAGAAATTAGCAATCATTAAATCAAAGCGCCTCCTGATAAGTTAGATTAATAGATTTGCAACTATCTGCTCGTGAAGAATCAATATTTTACTGGTCAGGATGAAATTAGTTTCCTACGTTCTACACGTGTACAATCTTCACTATATATGCGTTCAAACATACCTAGGCTACACAAGATTTCTGAACTGATGCTTTCAACCTTGCGCTTCATTGAATCCCGTTTTTCCTTAGTAAATGGTCAGTAGTATTATAGGATTGCAGATCGCAGGATATATATAAGTAGTTCTTTTTGTAGAATAGAAATATAGATAAGAAGGTCTTTTTTCGCCATTGTGCAAGCTAGCCTCGTAAAATCTTTAATTCCCATTTCAAATGATCATAACAGCAGCCGTTCAAACGTCGTGCATTTTTTCTGACTCTCCCGGTATTAACTAATGTAAGACAATATGAATTAATACCGGGCACAATGTGAGTTAATACCGGGCAGGTCCGAAAATACGCACGGTGTTTGAAAGACTGCTTTTCCCTGAATATAACATCTATATTATAGCAACTGTCTTGTCCAATAGCCGATATGTTCAATTAGATTTTAGAATTTACCTGACTTCAATCAGCCTTCCGTTCTGAAGTCTTGAGAAATTTTATCAAGGAACTTCTTCATAAAGCTTCAAAACGGCCTAAAATCGTGATCAACGTTCCTTCAAACTTCTGCTTACGGCTATGGCATGAATATGGTTTAGCATGCGTTATCGTTTCAGGAAAATTAAATGTCATCTATTTCATGGCATTCATTCTTCCAAGAG
>REGL01000947.1:98226-111593 GCA_004194395.1 Aurelia aurita complex sp. Pacific
AGCCTTTGACTGATAGATTAACATTTCAGTTTTGAATATCGGCCGCGTACTTTTTATTCGACAACACGACAAACATGTTGACTTCTTTCACATTTAAGTTAGCCTTTGACTGATGAATTAACATTTCAGTTTTGAATATCGGCCGCATACTCTTTATTCGACAGCCCGCCAAACATGTTGACTTTTTTGCATCTTAGTTAGCCTTTGGCTGATAGATTAACATTTCAGTTTTGAATATTGGCCGCGTACTTTTTATTGCATAGCCCGCCAAACATGTTGACTTTTTTCACATCTAAGTTAGCCTTTGACTGATTGATTAACATTTCAGTTTTGAATATCGGCTGCGTACTTTTTATTTGACAGCCCGCCAAACATGTTGACTTTTTTCACATCTAAGTTAGCCTTTGACTGATTGATTAACATTTCAGTTTTGAATATCGGCCGCGTACTTTTTATTGCACAGCCCATTAAACATATTGACTTTTCTCACATCTAAGTTAGCCTTTGATTGATAGATTAACATTTCAATTTTGAATATCGGCCGCGTTTTTTCTATTCCACAGCCCGCCAAACGTGTTAACTTCCTTCGGACTTACCCATTATGTAAACTATCATTGGACTTTCATTAGCTATGGATGCAAAGTGTGTGCTTACGTTTTTTTTATTTGGCAACAACATAATCCAGTCCGTCGAGTCTGCAATCTAATTAATGCAAACTGCATTATGCAGACATGATTTATCATTTTGGTCCCTAACGCACGCTACTACTAATTACCGAATATCCGGGTGCGCCAAAATAAACTATGCACGTTTGGCAGGCCACGATAAATCGTAAACAGGACCGATTTTGAAGATTTATGACTTAATAGTTAGCAGAAAGCCTGAATTAGATTCTAGGATTTTTTGCNACAAAAAGTGCTCCGTCTATCTTTATCTTTTTGCGTGAAGACAGGAAATCACAAATATACAATTTGAGTCGAAATATAAAGGCACAGAAAGTATTGCTCTAGAAAAACCCTGCTAACCAATGTTATGAATAAATTTTTAATAATGGAAAATCTATTTTGATCTTTTGATCGACTTGTAAAATCGAGCAAGTTTGTTTTTATCGGCCAACACGTTGCATTGTCTTCACTCAATCAAGCATTGTATTAGTCTGTCCTCTTTGTTCTACTTGATTGTTTTTTATGGTTGTTCATGGAATTTATTGTTTTATCACTTTCTGCTGATCAAGAAAGAATTATGATTGAAAGTTTGTATGCCTTTGCAGATGTCATCAACATAACGTGAGGAACATTTTAAATGGTATGTTTATTACTACATTTTTAGTCTTTTAGCTCGTAGTACAAAGCTTTTACTCTGTTAGCTCGTAGTCTTTAACCCAGGCTTTTGTCATGGTAGCCTCACAGTTTTTTAACTTTGGAAAAAATGTAGAATATTTACAAATTTGATGCAAATTGTTATAGTCTGTTAAGCTCTAGGCTATAAACTGCATTTAAAGATGTTTTATATATTAATCGCTTAGTGTAGCCGCACATACACAAGCAACTTATATCTGATACTACAAATTTGATGGTTGAACTTTTCAACCACAAACATTGAAATCAGGAATTAACAAGGGTGATATGAAATGCACACGGTTTCATTCTTCCAAGTTCTACTCTTCCAAATCTCTTCCAAATCTCTTCCAAATCGCGAGATGACGCTGAGAAGGCTGCCAGACTGCTACGAAAGCGGTTGCAGGCAAAATGAAGCTGTGGGAGAAAGTTTGCAGATGCTAAACAAGGGGCTTCAAAAATAGGACAACAGGTGATGTGAATGAAATGTTAGGGAAAACTGAAGAGCAGGGAAAGTAACCGATGGTCTAATCTTTACAATTCCACCTACCCATGAGCTTTTCATCAAGAAACTGGACCCTAGCATTCAATGCCAGGTGATAGGCCTCATACTGTCTAGCTGTATTGATGAGCCCTGAATTGGGCGAAACCGGTCTTTAGCATGACTTATGAGGTGCTTGTTGATTTCTTTCTAAAAAGTAACAGATCATTGATTTTCTCTACAAGAACAAGTAAGGTTCTAACTACATATTTCATACAGCCTTTGGATGAAATTAATTGCAACTTTCAGTCAAAATTGCTGCAGCTATTTGCTTGTAGAAACATGCCGCCACCTTCCACTACAGATAACTCAACAACCCCTTGTGTGAATGAGAATTTTTGTAGTCCACTTTGCTGATCATTACTGAAATATCCTTTTTAACTTCTTCCCAGTAAAGCCAAGCCAAGCCAAGCCAAGTAAAGCCAAGCAAGAGGATGTCCAAAGACATTGCATGGATTCTCTTTTCCATGTTATTTGCATCTGTTCGATGTGGTAAGTAAGATCATTTTGCTCGGTCTATTGGGATGGTGTTATGAAAACGAGGTGCTGCCAGATGGCGTATGATCTTTACAAACTCACGTAAAGACCGAACTCTCACTGCATTTTCATTAAATGAACCAGAACAGCAAAAAACAATGGCAGGAGAAAGTTTTTCTGGGCTTTGAGATTCTTGAACAGTTGGCCGTTTAGTAACGTTATTTTATAAAACGAGTGGAGGTACATCTAAAACGAATCTTTTATATAAAAAGGCAGCTTAGACATTAGCTGAAAAGTAGCTAACATTTCTTCCATTTAACGAGGTAGCAAAAAGCTTTTCTAGAAAAAAGCTCAGTAGACCCACTTTAACCCGTAGATCCACATTGCCCCCACCCTACCCTATTCAAACATTATTCATTTGATACCGGTTATGAAAACTTGTTAGTGTAAACGCAAGGCCAAAACGGCATGACTGCGTACCGTTTTCATTTGAAAACGGTGTGGTGTAAACGGAGCCTGAACGTCGAAACATTTTTGCCATATTTCTGAAAACCATATGATTGTTGTCAATATCTCTCAGAGCTGGAAGGATGGGAATCATTGGGTTGCTGGAGAGATCTCCCTACACGTGCAATTGCAACACTAGAAGGACGTAGCAAGCTGCTAAGCAGTAACTGGAAGACAAGATCGAACCCACTGCACGCATGCGCAGATGCAGCTGCTAGTGAGAACTTGAAAGTATTTGCAGTTCAAGATGGTGGACAATGCTTCGGGGGACCTTATGCGCAACTTTACTTTGATCAGTATGGACCATCAAATCTTTGTAAAGGTAAATATACTTTTTGGTTGCAATCCATTAAAGTAAATGAACGGAGATATAGCGACATTAACTAAACATAGCACAAAAGAACCGCACGAATCACTTATGTTTCTATTGTTTGTTTTCATCGATCGAGAACATCAAATACAATAGGTTATATTTAGACTGACCCAATCCCCCTAGCTAACTTGCTTTTAACTCCGTTAATTTGCTTTAGAATTCCCTGGCTGAATAATTTCTGACGTTTTCCGACTCTTCTTGCAATCACAAGAACGTACGAAGAGTTCGTTGGCACTTTTTTTTAATTTTCTTTTATTATCATCAAAACAATTAAAACACAAAAGGATTACTCGTTACTGTGCCATCCAAAGCAGGAAAGGACACAAGGTCATCTGGTCCCTACTTACAATTATATAATACTTAACAACAAAGAATTAGAATGCAATCCGGATAAAAGAAGTATACATTTTTAGTTTTGGCTTTCAAACGCAATGTTGACAATTTTAAGATGTTGACAATTCATCAAATCCTCGCTTGGTCAGTTGTGATAAATTGAGCTTAATCTTAAAAAACATGTACACCTTGCACAAAGCTACGTTAAAAGCCAAAAATTTCGTGCGTTAATATTTCATACGTCCGAGAATTTTGATATCCGAAATTTGTTGTAGTCCGAAGTATTTAGCGTCCGAAAATTTTCGCATTATAGAAAAATTACATTAAAACAGCTCCATTGTTTAAAAAATGTATTGCTCACGAAACGTTTTGCATTGAAAAGGAATGTGGTGAGAATGTTGATTAGTGAAGAGTATCATATTTTCTTAAATTAAATCTATATCAGGAATCATTCTCTTCATCCTCAACAATATTCGTTTGTGGAAATTTCTGACCGAGAATCCCTAAAATGAACCACCATCTATAAATGTATGACATTTTCAGTATGAAATAAGCAAAAATAAACTGAAAATATGGCATTTTAGGCGTTCGAGATTTCTGTTAATACGTCCGAAATTCTGTGGAAAAATATCTGAGCTAAGTTAAAACATGAATAAACAACTTAATTTCTACCATGCAAGATTTTTCTTCTCGCGACTGGATTTTTGTGAGTTCTGGAAACGTCAATGCTGACAATATATGGATCGGTTTGGGCAGACAAATCTTCGAATTAGGCCTTTTAGTGATTTCATTATGATAGTCAAAGTTGTTATGCACTGTTTAGCTACATCTTGACACTGTTTAGCCAATCGAACCGCTATGAACTAATACCACTGCATTTCTCTACAAATATCAGCATTGAAAAATGACGAAGTACACTTATTTCTTTTGTAGGTGGTGTTGGCGGTGCATGGTCAAACAGCGTTTACAGGTAAAATCTTCTTTCCTATCGTTACCAAATTTTTCGTTTAGTGGTTTGCTCAAGTTTTCAAAACGAAAAACCAATTTCTAGGTGAAGAGAAGGAGGGAAGGGAGAGGGGAAAAAGAAAAGAAGAGCAAGTCTCGCTTCCCCAAGTAAGAATCTATTTGCCATTAAATATAAGTAGAATTTACAATGTTTTAACACTAAAAGTAGATACGTTGCAATTTTATTAAAAATCAGTAAAAACTGGTAAAGCGTCCCTAATTGTGGTGGCAGGGATAGCATTAGAAAGGTCAAATCGACCTTATTCCCATAATGATCCCTTTCTTCCTCTTCCTCCTTTCCCCGTGCCCTTTCCCTTTCCCCTCCCGTTTGTTTTTTTTATCAATAGCGAGACTTGGAGCAAGTCCAGGCTCGACGCTGACCAAGATGCTAACTTGGCTGATGGTTTACGAATGCTAAGTGCCAAATGAGATGAAATGGGCTTCTATGGTACATACCATGCAACCACCAAGTCTCTTAAAGGAACATTGCTATTTGTTTGGAAATCTTGTCTCGCATTAGATGTCAGGTAGGAGGTATGATATAAAAAACACATACACATACTCAAAAAACACATAAGAGTTTTACTTGTGACATTTGTTTTGAGCCACAGTGTTACCCCGCCACTAAGAAACTCATTTTGTAAAACCAGGCTGCTTAGTTTCTTATAAATGTTATATGAATGTTATATTAACCAAATGTTGGACAATGACTATGGTGCCATCTGCCAGGCTGCAGTTTCTTATAAGTCAGTTTCTTAGTGGTGGGGTAATACTGTATTACAGCCCCAACCTGACATCAAATCTTAGACATTCTCCAGTAAAGTATTTATCGTTCTTCTTCTTTGCGTTTTTATTTTTTCTTCTGTTTTTTAAATTGTGTGTAACAAGGGCAGATTTTGTAATACAATAGCATGAGTTGCTTTTGTGAACCAAACAAATAAAATGCCCGGCAGATGTGTAGATGCATCCTTCTTCTTTCGATCAATGCTCATGTTTGCCCTTAAAACCAATTTCTGGGATGCACAACGGGCGAGCTAGCTACCTGGGTTTCAAAGAAACATTTGCGGCTTTGTTTGTTTTGAATTACTGGTTGAGAGAATTTCCTTTGTCTGCAATCCCTAATCGCTTTGAACTGAGGTGTCAACAAAAGCAACTCATGCTATTGTATTACAAAATCTGCCCTTGTTATTGTGTGTAGCATTTATGTAAAATTGTATGTAGTTTAACTCTCATTTCTTTGTTAAGTAGTTTGTAAGTAGAGTAATCAGTAACACGTATTGTAAATTTGAAAACAAAATGGGCTTCTTGATATAACGCACATTTGGCAAATGAATTCATTATTCATTGCGGGAATAGTTGCTTGGATTGTTGACCTATTACTATAAAAACTGTTTATAGCTACTTATCGTTTTCATTCATAGCTCAAAGACTTCATACCGAAGGGTTCTAGAAGAAAAGAAGGGGAATGAGAAGGTCGTCAGTAAGTGGTTTTTTTTATCTTTCGCATTAATGTGCCCTTATGATAACATCGTTGTTGAAGCGACTTACTGGTTCTATTACAGATGGTTTCAAGGACCTTTTCACTTAAAGATGTGTCTGACAAGTTTATCTTCGCTGCATGTGTCAATATGCTAGAAATTTCATGTATTTTGCTATGGTCAAACACTTACAAGTTATGAAGAAGATAATAGACAGCATTCTTAGGTCTTCAGTTATTCCATAGTCACAGGATGTGACTATGGTTATTCGGAAGTTGCTAATTGCTTTACTGCTGTAATTTGTTATATGCTTTCGCTAATTACCTTACTCATTTTATTTCAGAATGCAACAACCCATTAGATTTGATGTTTCTTGTCGATGGTGCCGGTGAATCAACCACTGAAAACAAACTGCGTTGGAATGAGATGCTCAATTTTGTCTCAAAAGCAACAGAAATGTTTGATAAAGACTCGACTCGTTTTGGAGTTATTTCGTATGGATCAAAACCTAAAGTCATCGTTAACATTACTCAAAATAAGGATGAATTATCCCTCAGGGACGCTATCATCGGAGAGAAGTTCCCAGGCGGGGAACGGGCGATAAATGATGCAATGAAAATTGCGTGGCAAGATCAATTCAGGCCTAATAAACGGAATGCCAACAAGGCCATTCTTGCTTTGACAACAGGAAATATGAACTACGGACCCTGGGGATCATCATTATTCTTGACAAACAAAGGAATTCGAATTCTCGCGTTTGGTGTTGATAAAGCTCCTTCGTATCGGTATTTAGAATCGCTTGCTTCGGGAAAACATCCAGAGAATATTTACTCACTAGATTCGGAACAAATGGACAAGGTTTTGCCGTTTGTGGCCAAAGACATCTGTACGGGTAAGAATAGTTTTTCAATGTTTTGACAGACCAATATTTTGTTGAAGGAACTTGGTGAGCATAATCAATTTTTACACTTGTTATAGGTGGGATTATCATACCAGGTGAGAAAAAATCCCCGTTTGAAAGGCCTGTTCCTTGGATATCCAGGCAATAATATTTGAAAATGTACCGAGTGAGTAAATAAAAACGCAATCCACGTTTGAAAGACCACAGCTCCCTGGATATCAAAACGATGATATCGGCAAATGTATAATTTAATAGTAGATATCTTCAAATCTACGGTAAAAGTTACCTGAATCAAATCGGCCACTCCTTTCTGAAACTATGAAGGATTTTCTCGACAAAGCCTCTTCAAGAAACCTTGAAAACATGCTCAAAATCACTATGAAATGTTCTTAACATTTCTGCCTTGCATGGGCCTTACAAGCAATGACTTCTGCACGCTTTAGCAGTCTTCTTGGGAGGATGAACAAGTCTTCCCCTGGCATGAATAACTTATTCAGGGGGATTCCATTCTCCCCAGAGGGCAAAACACATCGGTGCCTGTCAGTGTCATCATTTTTGGGAAAGAAAACCAAGTATATTTTGCCCATTGTTTTCACTCGTTTTTGTCACCCGGTATTATTTAATAGTGGACATGTTGCAATATATTTCAAAATTTACATGACCATAATCGGCTACTCCCGTCTGAAATCATGGGGAATTTCTTGAGAAAGGTCCTTCAAGAAGCCTTCAAAAACTGCCTAAAATGACCATTGAATTTTCCTAGTATTTTCTGCCATACAGCAACGACCTTAGCACGCTTTCACTTTGGGAGGATGACAATGCCATTGCCAGGAGCATTATTCTGGGTGATTAGTCGACAAAGACCCAGCCAAATGTCCACAAGTCAAAACTCCCTTCTCAACAAAATTGAATTTTCCTCCTTGTCCTTAAATGATGAAACCCATATAGTTAGCATAATGTTTGCTGTTTAATATGATACCTTGAATTGCAATATTTGACTTTCCCTCCCACTAGGTTTCGGTGACATTGCAATTGTATGGATGTTGCATTTTATAGAGTGAGTTTCAGTTCTAGCCAATCTCTCAAGATGACAATGAAAATGAAATAAAATGTGTCATAGGACAATTTCAAATACTGCAATCGGTTTTTGCATATCTTAGCCAAGGCTTTTAGCTTGCAAATGGGTTATAAATCTCCCTGAAAATGTTTTGTAAAGAATTTCGATAAATTTTTGTACTNTGCCATACAGCAACGACCTTAGCAGGCTTTTTCCTTTGGGAGGATGACAATGCCATTGCCAGAAGCATTATTCTGGGTGATTAGTCGAAAAAGACCCAACCAAATATCAACAAGTAAAAACTCCCTTCTCAATAAAGTTGAATTTTCCCCCTTTGGGAGGATGACAATGCCATTGCCAGGAGCATTATTCTGGGTGATTAGTCGAAAAAGACCCAACCAAATATCAACAAGTTAAAACTCCCTTCTCAACAAAGATGAATTTTCCTCCTTATATGATGAAACCCATATAGTTAGCATAATGTTTGCCGTTTAATATGATACCTTGAATTGCAATATTTGACTTTCCCTCCCACTAGGTTTCGGTGACATTGCAATTGTATGGATGTTGCATTTTATAGAGTGAGTTTCAGTTCTAGCCAATCTCTCAAGATGACAATGAAAATGAAATAAAATTGTGTCATCAGACAATTTCAAATACTGCAGTCGAGTTTTGCATCATCTTAGCATGGGCTTTTAGCTTGCAAAATGGGTTATAAATCTCCCTGAAAATGTTTTGTAAAGAATTCCGATAAATTTTTGTACTGTGATGATATTCTAACAAAGTTGCATATCCTTTTAGGCCTCAAGAGAAACAAAATAGAAACAATAAAAAAAGATAAAGAGATAGATCTTTTCCAAAGCGACGAATTTGAAACTGTGGGATCGGTGGTTGAAAGAAAGATGGAAGAAAAAAGTGCTAGTGATAGTCGCTTGACGAAACAAGAGGAACCAATGGTACAAAAAGAGACAAAGGCAGAAACGGAGAAAAAGGCTCCAACAGAAGTAAAGTCACAGACAGAGACAAAAGAAGGGCAAACACAGAACAAGACTCAGGAGAAAGCACCTGAGGCGAAAGAGATGAAGAATGAAAATAAACAAGAAAATATGAAGGAAGATGATAGGGAGAATAAAGCCGAGAAACAGGCTCAAAATGAAGACAAACTCGCTGATAAAAAGGAAGAGAAAGTAGAAATGAAGATCGAAGAACACAAGGAGGCAACTCGCGAGAATAATGCAAACGAGAATGCAGAGCAGCAAAAAACAACGACAAAATCTGAAGCTCAAAAACAAAGTGATTTTAATCCAACCCCACAGACTTCTGCTAATAGCTTTATGGCTGAGGGGTCTTACGAGAAAACGACGTCTGACAAAAGTAATGGCGATGTCAATTCACAAGAGAATTTTGAAAGTGAACGTCAAGCTTCGAGTATGGTTAATCCAATCAAAGCAGGCTCCATTTCCCCTGTGGATAATTCTTCTATGTCTGATGGGGATATCATTGAAAAGCTGAAAGAAAGTGCAGTTGAAACATTAAAGAAGCCAGAAGGCCACAATGCTGTTGCTGATGAAAGGAAAGGCTACGGTGAAAGCATAAAATCATACGCTGGTAACGGAAAACCATTGATAAGAGAAATGGAGACGAAAGCCAGCAAAGAAGGGGGAAAGAGTTCGAGCGTTGACAGTAAGGGCAGTGAACAAGCGTCTGATGTGGAACTGTTTGCAAGCAAAGTTAACAAGAGCAATGATTCTTTTGCGCAGAATCACACTGCCTCATTACGTAATGAATACAAAGAGAAAGACAGTGTCGCTTGGCAAAGCGAGGAGAGAAGTCGTGAATCTTCGGGTGTCAGACCAACGGATCGTAATGAATTAAGCGGCAAGTCAGTGACAACGAAAAATGAAACCTTGCAGCAGAAGGCTTCTGAGAATTCAGCGAGCACCAAAAATTGGGATATCAAGAATCCACAGACAGAATATAAGAGTTATTCTAATGAAATGAAATACGAACCAAGTAACGCTCAAGGGATGATGGGGTATCAGAATGTCAGAACGAATAAACCATCAAAGAACGCCATGTATGGCACGAAAGGCAACACCGCTGCACCAAGCCGAAAACATAAAAATTTCAGCGGCCCAACCAAAAGTAGAGTTCAAAGTTCAAAAGCTGAAGCTCAAAGTTCGCAAGGTCAGATGTCACCAGAACAAATGTCAGAAGGATTACAATCTAAAAGTGAGGGTTCAAACATTCAACATATCCCGAAAATTGTCGAAAAAGCCAAATCTGCTGATTCGCAACCTACGTCTTCAAGTTTAAAAAAGACCGCTGCAACAACAAATCGAGGATATTTGTCACCAAAAGTGAACATTCACAAAACGAGCTCTCCGCGTTGGATGACAACAATAAACAGTAGAGCTGCAGTACAGAACAGAACAAATGCAACATTGGGTAATCTAAGTGAACTTAAATCTGCAAGAAATGAAACGAAAAGTCTTGGAGCAGAGGTGAAAGGTCATGAGTCAGCTTCTAGTGGGATCAAAAGTCAAGAGTCAGGTTCTCATGAGGTCAAAGGTGAAAGTTTAGATCATGGTGACTTCAATTCGAACGAAGGAAACAAAACCAAAGATTTTGATCGAGATATTTTTGCCCGTTTACAAAACGAACGAGAATCCATTGGCAAAGACGAGGAACAAGACGAGTTGAAAAACGAAACTGAGTCGGCTGGAAACTCTGAAAACTACACAGACGATGAGAAATTGTCAGATGAAGCGGAGGCGATGCGCAGTGACACTTCAAATGATCCACTTCTCGATGAGGATGAAATGATAACACAACGTGCCCTGGAGCAAAAGAAGAAAGAAATCGATCAATTATTGAAGAAACTCGACGAGCAAAGACGACGTAAACGAAAAAGACGTAAAGTGCGATTGCGATCGAAGAGTTTCATGGGATCCGACGAAACACCGTCCTATGGTTACGACAAATCAGACGATGATGAAAGTTATAATACGAGTGAAGATCGAGACGTGATTGTAGGAGAGAAAGTTGTTGGAACAGATGATGATCAGACATCGTTCGATGATGAAAGCAAGGCTCCAGGGGATAAACCTGTGAAAATAGAAGATGATGCTGACTATGTGGCAAATGGAATGATGAAAGGTATGTTTTTTAATTCATTACTTTGCAATGTTTGAATCAGTTTGCATGTAATCAATTGTGACTCGAAAAAGGCCTTTTATATTAACATTATAGCAGCAAAGTATTTGTATTATACCAGGTGTCTCAAAAAGTAGCCACTTTTGACTAGAAAAAGGAACAGAACGATAATTTATCGGGACTTTCCCAGTACATAGTAACATTTGTTAAACTTCAATTTAAAGGCATGTACCTCATATTAAGAATCGTCAATCAAACATTGGAGATACGAGTGGTAAATTTTAAAATGCACCTGAAACTAGAGGTTTTTGAAAAAGGGCCTTGGTATGATTGGATATCATGGGCATTTTCCAAAGGACCTTCAGACTTTCATTTTCTCCTAGCAAAATCTCCAAGGTGCCATCATGCTACCAACAGGAAAACATTTTCTATACCTGTAGTTANTTTTGACTAGAAAAAGGAACAGAACGATAATTTATCGGGACTTTCCCAGTACATAGTAACATTTGTTAAACTTCAATTTAAAGGCATGTACCTCATATTAAGAATCGTCAATCAAACATTGGAGATACGAGTGGTAAATTTTAAAATGCACCTGAAACTAGAGGTTTTTGAAAAAGGGCCTTGGTATGATTGGATATCATGGGCATTTTCCAAAGGACCTTCAGACTTTCATTTTCTCCTAGCAAAATCTCCAAGGTGCCATCATGCTACCAACAGGAAAACATTTTCTATACCTGTAGTTAAGAATAATGAACCATTGGAACGAGAAGCTAAACGCAACACTAATATATTAATTGCTCAAACTGAATTTCAACCAATTGGTTGTTACATTGCATAGAAAATGTCCTGTTCTAAAATATTTTATTGGACTTTTATTTCATTATACCTACAGAACATTACATAAGAGACAAACCGATTGACACACGACCCTACGCAAGACACTTTCTACTCATGTCTCACAATGAGAGTAAACCTTACCATATAAGACGACCATATAAGCTGATACCGACGAAAAAAGCTGTCAGAGTGCTCAATAAACTATACACATCTAAACTTGGACCTAATTTAACACTAAGTTACGACATCTTCGACCCGTCGTACTCCTCTGATGACGCTAAAAAAATGACGAAACACAGTTACAATAAACTTGTCAAAAGCGTTAAACACAACTCTGGTAGTCGCAAAAAGACGCACAAGCCTACGAGTAAGAATAACAAGAAAAATAGTATGAAAAATCACCCATCGGATAAACAGCAATTCTTTCTACGGAACACCATCAGTGCTGACAGTGACAGAGGAGCAGATACGACAAAGCGACAACGCGAAACGGAGACAACTACAGATAATTCATACTTGAGCGAGCCTCAGCATCACATCAGAAAATCACAGCGAGGCAGTGGATCGAAAAAACACAGCGGAACATACAATAACGAGGAAGCATGGAGGCGAAACTTGCCCTCCGCAGCAGCTAACGACGATGATGAAGAGTTTGATGTGCACCAAGCGCTTGAAGATTCGTATGCTTATTACATGCGGAATCAAGGTTATCAGACTGATCAAGCACATAAGATTGATGGCAAGGCATCAATGTCAAATCCATCGAGGAGTTTTGCAAGAAGTCAAGACTCATTTGAGGGAAGTGCCCTGAGTGGAGAGCCCTATGTAAGATCAAATATCAAAGAAAGTACGGCCAGCATATATCCGTCAAATATAAAGGCCGGAAGCCCATCGCAAGGCTACACTGCGAACAGGAACATGCCAATTACTAGCAAAACATCAACTCTGGGAACATACAAAGAAGAAATTGCAACGGCAAGAACTTTGCATCAACCTGCGGCACACAAGACAGGAGTAGGTAAAGATTTAGGTAACTTCAGCTTCAGGTCTTTACCAGATATTGACAGTGGGAATTACACAATTGAACAACTTGCTGATAATAAAGTTTTTGTCACTCTTAAGAGCAAGACGGGGAAGCTGCAGACATTTTATGGTGCAACTGCAAAGCCTAGCAATACGAAAATTGATGACAAAGAAAACAAAAATCCTAGCAGTACGAGAACAAACGATCAAGGAAAAATAAATCTGCCCATTGCAGCAACAGATGTTGGGAAAAACACAAACCCCAGCAGTCGGAGGAAGCATTTTGAAAAGAACGCAAATTTAACAAAATCAATCAAAGTGTTAGCTTTAGATTTAGCT
>REGL01000948.1:5158-16117 GCA_004194395.1 Aurelia aurita complex sp. Pacific
TTTTGTTGCTGTTCGTTCCTGATATATCAAGTGCAATTTTAGGCCACGTCAATCTGCCACACACGGGGCAGACACGTCAATCTGCCACACAAGGGGCAGATTAAATTGCTATCAGAGACAACCTAATGAACTAGGAAGCTAATGAACTAATCAATAGCGATTAAATCACAGCTCTTATGATCGACAAGAAGTTGATTTGGTCATGAGTGCGCTATTTACGTGGACTCAATGCCTTTAATGTATCATATTTAAAATAAGTTGACGGAGAAAAGCAAATAACTCAAGAGCTGCATATGCATGTCTACAACCAGTCTAATTTTTGCGCCTTTGATACTTTCCTTCACCTTACCCTTAATTTGCTAGAAGCCATACAATAGAAGTATAAGGAAGATATCTCTGAGATCAAGGATCTGCTTACGAATTCCCTCACCCTAATACTTTCCTTCACCTTACCCTTAATTTGCTAAAAGCCACAGAAATATAAGGAAGACGCGTAACATCAAGGATCTACTTACGAATTGCGGCTGATATCCATCGGCAACCTTGCTGTTATATACGATCTGCAAAAAGGAAATTTGGTTAGATGAAGCTGAATCATTCAGTATCTGTAAACAAACTTTGTAACGGAATTTGTCTCATATGTGAAGCTATAAGATAAAGTATTTTTTTGGACAACAAGGGGTTCTGGTCATTTTTATTTTATTTTTTAAATCGAAATCAGATGAGAAAAACCACCATTTTAATGGGGCTAAGACTGCCATTCTTACGCCCTAAACGTTGCAAAAAATAGCCGACACTGTTTTAATAATTGGTTGTGGTAGATCTCTCCTTCGTGGAATTCTATGAAGAGTTATACACTCACGAATGTCTCCTGTTCTCTGGCAAATCTGTCTTTGCTTGTGGCCTGCAAAACGAAAAAAATTCTTCCTTGAAGGTTACAAAAATTTAGAGAGAGACATAACAGATAATTTTAATGAAAAATATAATTCCCTCCCAAAAGTTTATAAATGTCTACAATATGTTATCAAACAAAAGTCTGTCACCCTTCTGGTTCACGATTTAGAAATTTGATTACGTCACATCCTCAACTGAGTCGAAATAAAACAAGGGCAGATTTTGTAATACAGAAGCAACAGTTGCGTTTAATTGACATCTCAATTCAATTCAATTCAAAGCGATTAGCGACTGCAGACAAAAAATTCTCTCAACCAGTAATTCAAAACAAACAAAGTAGCAGAAGTTTCTCCAAAACCAGTAGGGCAAACTCTCGCATTGTGCAAGCGAACGATAGAAGGGTAAATCTAAAATTCTGTCTGGCGGGTTTTTTTTATTTGATTCAGGGGCCAAGCAGAAGGCATTGTAATTCTTGCGCATTTAAGGCTTAAATGAAACGATTACAAAACAGCTCCTTAATCAAAGATAAAAATCCGCCAGACATACCCTTCTTCTTTCGTTATAAGGACGTATCTTCTCTTAAAAACCACCTTTCGCTTGCATAAGGCGACAGTTTGCCCTACTAGTTTTGGGGAAACTTTTGCGGCTTTGTTTGTTTTGAACTACTGGTTTAGAGAATTTACTTTGTCTGCAGTCGCTAATCACTTTGAATTGAGGCGTCAGTCAAACGCAACTGTTGCTATTGTATTACAAAATCTGCCCTTGTTTTAGTTGAAATATAAAATACGCTGTAATTTCCAAAACTAATAAGGTTTCTGAACAGTGCAACAGTAGAAGTATTTATTGCAAAACAGCTAAATTTAAATAAAGTTAAAAGTTTTGTTCAAGCAAATCAATTCAAGGAAATAAGTCACAGAATTTTAAACCAACGTGGTCTTTCCAATCGTGGTCTTTCCTTTTTCGAATTCTACACCAACTGTTTCATTCAGAGATTTGGAGCCTATGTACCCTGGGTACAACAGCCTCAAAATTAGAAGGAAATTGAAAATTTGGAAAATGAAGAGAGAGGTAAGAAGGAGGACTTTCTCTGTTTCTTTATTTTTTGTTTTATTCTCGTTTGGCCCTGATACCCAGGATACGGCCTATGCTAACTATTGCTAGACCTGAAAATTTAGGGTGTTTTGGGTAACGTTTTCAAAGTCTCCAGAATGAAGAAAGATGTTCAAATACCTCAGGACTTCTGCAGTACGAACTCTCCTTGGTTTTTCCATTCTCTCTTCAATGACATCTCCCTCTGCTGCCTTTCGCGTCTGGTTTAAGGAAACAAGAATAAAGTAGATTTAAACTTTTTGAACCAAAAACTCAGAAATGTAAACGGGAAAGTTACGAATTAGCAAAGGTGAATTTTGCAACACAAATGATACAGGCCGGACGAAGAAAAAATGATTTGGCAGCCTCAGGATTGCATTTCACAGCAAACCATAATGCTTCTCCTTCTCTGTTAATTTAGATTTGATTCAGTGAACTCAGAGATGTAAAATATATTCTTTTGAAAGGCAAATCGCTTTGTCTTCTCGGAAACCTAAATCATTTGTTTTACCATATTCACTCTTGCTTCTCTCTGTTTATTTTGATTGGATCGAGGGCACAGAAAAGTGTGAAGTCCATTCTTCAGAGCCGTAAAATGCTTTGTCTTCTCAGGGAGTTGAATCTTCTTTTTACGAAATCCACTCATGCTTCTGCGACTATTTAAAATTGACCAATCAAAAATATCTAAATCATGGTAGCCATTAAGCCTCCCTCTGAACCAAAATTGTAAATAACCCCCTCTCTAAAGCCCCCTCCCCACTTATATCAAATTCCAGAGGCTAGCAAAGATTTTCCATTTATTGAGCTAAATATTTTTGCATGTTGATTTTGATATGGTCGTGGCAATAAAATGATAGCTGCATAATATTTGAATGAATTTCCAGAGTTGTAGTTAATTTTTTTTAATTTTAATTTTTCATCGAAACCGTGTTGATCGTGTGGATTTGACTCGCAAACAATGTATGTTGATGCCGAAAAATATGAGGAAAATGGCCCAAAAGTTATATATAGCTTTATGGATAAGCTTCCCTCTCTTATAAGCCCTTTCTCCCCTTTCTCTATGAACCCCCTCTTGAGTCTCCAAATAAGCCACCTGGAAGGTTTAATTGACTTACACTCATTTTTTTTTTTATAAGAAACTAAGGTCCGCGGCTGGTAGGCAGTTTCTTAAATTTTTGGGCCATTTTGCTACCAAAAGTTTCTTACGTGTTTCTTATATTTTTAATCCTTGAATTGTAGAGTTAATTTTGCCTTGTCTAAAGGGTTCCCAAATTACTTAGTAAAATCTCAAAACAAGTAAATAACATAATGAACACTCAAAATAATGTCCAAACAGACGCTATAACTGTACAGTGTCAAAACACTTTGCGAGTGCAATAGGAAAATTAAAACTGTAAATTGCAAAAGTTTCTTAGCTTTTTCAGTTCAGGTAGGGTTGTTTCTTTGCTTTCAAAAGAGCGAGCCTACCGTTTCTTATAAGCGGTTTCTTATAAAAAAAAGATGAATGTATTGTCAATACGATATCTGGAAATGAAGCTACTTACTACAGTTACAGCCATATGCCATTTGAGTTTTCCTTCCAAAATTGAAAGTCGCTGCAATACGTCTTGATCTGATTCAGGAGTAGAAGGAGTTCTTATTGACGAAGTTGATCTCTGTAAGAAAAAAGATGATTCAAAATTGATTCAAATATCAACGGAGATTATCCTTCGAAACTTTTATATTCTGGCCATGAAATTTTAAATTGCCTTTCACATCAGAAAAATTCTTGATTTGAAAAATAGATTCCAATAAAAATAACCATAATGTTTTAAAAAGTCAACGCCCCCCCCTCCCAATAATTTGCAATTATAGCGAAAAAGCGCCTTCTTTGTTTCGGGAATTGGGCCTTTCGCTTGAAAAAAAAGCCCTTCAAGTGTCGTGCCCCCAACCTCAGGATGTTTCCTACGGCCATGAAAGAGCACTCGAACAATAAATGTTCTGAGCACATGTGACCTTATTGTTAAAATCAGATTATTTGGTGCTAGTATTGATATGATTACTGCGTGAGAGAAAAAGTCAGTTTACCTGATTAGCCAAGATCTGCCTTTCTAGTTTCAATTCCAAATCTGATAACTTCTTATCCAATGCTGGAATCAGTTCCCTTGCTACTGCATCTGGTGCAGGAGACCTCTGTAAAAGAAATACAAATGCTTATGTTTTGATCGATAGAATAGCTTAGTGGTTTAGGCGCAGGGGCGCAGGGATCTCTCAAGTGCAGCGACTTGGTCAACCGATCTGCAAGTTAAAATATAGGGCTCAAATCTTTAAAAAAGTTGGTTTAAAATTCTATTACAGTTTCCTTTTTTAAATAAATGGCTTGACAGGAACTTAGGGTTTTTCACCGTAAATCTACCGTGAAAATTTATTGATATCTTGATTAGTTTCAAAATTGCGGCATTTATTAATTTTCGGGCTATGACGTCATCAAATTTCTAAATCCTAAACCTGTAGGGCTACAGATATCTGCTTGCCACCATATTGTAAACCTTCATAAACTAAGATTTTCTTGAAGGATATATGATTTTTTAGGATATTGGTTTAGGATTTATGATGATTTAAATTTTTTCAAAATTTTCCATGAACTTTTTCAAAAATAATTAAATCGCCGCCATTTTGAAAAACATCAAGATATCAAAAAATGTCCACGGCAAATTTACAGCAAAGTACCATAAGTTCCGTTCAAGCCATTCAATTCAAAGAAAACTGTCATAGAATTTTATACCCACCTTTTTAAAGATTTGAAAAATGTGAGCACTATGCTGCAAGTTACTGGTTAGTGGTTTGAGCCCTTGCAGACCTGCTACTTAGAATTGGGACGGTCACCAACTCACTGTAATTCCAGGGGAAGGGAATAATGAGGTGTGGTCACATCGAGAGTATAGACCAGAATACTTCAGCGACAAGCAACGCTTCTCAGCGTTTTAAAAAGTTACCTTCGGATGCCAGAAAGAAACAAACAAGTAGACCTCAACAGAAGACCCGTTAAACTCAAGGAAGGCGCTATCTTTAACGCGAAAGCATGCAGCGAACTAACCCATTCCGAGCTGTAAATGTACTTAGTTGGTTGTAAATGTACTGCTCAAAATGTAGTTAGTTGGTTCGTTCGCACTTAATTCTTTAGATGTTGCCTGTTGCGTTTTGTTTAGTTTCCTTTTTTGCGTATCCTGTAAGCATTTAGCCAATAGTTCTGTGTAACTCCGGTGTTTACAGTGATAATTATTATTAGTATCATTATTATTATTATTATTATTATTATTATTATTATTATTATTATTATTATTGTAAAAAAATTGATAAATTCAGTGTCATAAGATGTCATAAGCATATTAGTCAGACAGTCGAAACAAGATAAACAAATGTTTTGGTTAAAATCAACATGTTATAATGGCAATTGTCAGATGATAATTTTCGTTTTAGGTTTAAACGAATATATTGTAATAAGTTATTCTTATTTCTAAGTTTATCGATTGACGATGACTTGGAACAAAAGAGTTAACTGGAAAGTATTAAAATTTGATTTATCACAAAGAAGGTTGATGGGTTAGTAGATTAGTACCTTGGCATCAAGCTCTTTCTGTAACCTCTCTTCCAACTCAATCACGCGAAGATCTCTAAGGACATGCTGACTGGCTGACTCTGGTCTCTAAAACGAGGTTATCAGTTGAAACCATAAACATTCTCGCACATCACGTCATTTGTTTGAAATACAACCTTTGCCTCGATATGACATGGAGCTTAATCCAAATAACATGCAGTGCTCTCAGCAACGCATCAAATTGTTTCGTACGAGTATTTGCATTAACATAGGCATGGTGTATCTGTATATTGTAATTTGTGACAAGGTCTATTCTAAAAACTATTGACACTTCAATGGGTTCCTTCAAGGACTATGTATTAGCAAAGAGCAGATACAACAATACCCTTTTTATTTTTTTATTTTATTATTTTTTGGCTCTGGTACCCAGGGTAATACAACAATGAATTGACCAAAATGTTAGTTTGAAAAGCTGCAGTGGAAACACTCTGCTGTAATGTGGCAAACTGCTATTAACATCAAGAAAAATCTACTTGATCACATGCCTTTGAACCTGACCTACCCATTTTGGCAGGCAGAGTGATGTTCACGAAGCAACCTTAAACCATCCCAACATTGATACCGATTGCGAGATTCTCACTGATTGTTGGACGAAAGATTCTCTTGAAGCACGATTTGAATTTGTTTTTATTGCATTGAGCTAAATTCTTTAAGCAACAAACTTACATTTTGAGCTCATCCCTCGCAGTCATAAAATAATAAGACTACGGTAAATAGTTCTGTAAACGAACTTCAAATCCAACTCTTATTGAGAAGGATCTACTGGTAATTAATGTTACCCAAATTTGTCTGCCAGAGAAGGGTTCTAAATCTTAATGCTATCGTTTTACTCTAGAGTAAAGTTTAATTTCGTTAAACAAGAAAAGGATATGAAAACCTTCCACTGAAAAATTAATTCATAGTTATCATTACCAAGACCCAAGGTCAAGATTCTGCTAACCACTAAACACATCAATAAGTTGTGGTACGTCAATAGATAAGTACCTCGATATTTTCCTGATTTTCCATTCTTTTCTCTAAATCCAAAATTTGAGTCTCCAGATTTTGAAACAACTCAAGAACATGTTTCGTTGGCGAACCAGATCTCTGTTAGAAGTTAAAGTGGTTATTCTTTTACCGTTAAATTTTGATTAAGTTTAGGTTAATTGAACTTAACTGCTGGGTTGTTTATAGAGGCTTTAAAAGAATTAGTAGTAATTTGCCTTTTGTGTTACCAAAACTAGAAAGGGCTCAAATGGTGTAATTGGCTATTGCCTCTTTTTTGTAAAGTTTTTGACACATTGGTCGTTTTCAAATTACGGTCTTTGCATGGGTAGTTACACACTGCTGGTATGCTTCCATGGGGTAGCGCTGCAACTAATATTAACCTTCTGCGGAGGAATAATTTCTATAGTTCTGCGGAGGAAGTGACGAAAGGCTCCTCCGTAGCAGTAAATAATGGCTCCTCCGCAAAAGAACATGGCTGCGGCAATCAAGCACAACTGCGGAGTCTAACGAGCCATAGTCTTTGTTTGCATTTCAACTCCTTGGAGGCTGTGACGTCATCAGATTTTAACTGGTAAGCCAGAAAGCGACATATCTCCCCTTACCAGCATATCGTAGGATTCATGAGGTATGGTCTCCTTGAAAATTCTACTATTTTTCTTTCATAGATTTAGAAGTTACTGTGGTTTTCATTTTGTTCAAACTTTTCCTTTAATTTTCTCTTACAACGCAAAACGTTGTATTCTCAAGAAAAAAATGAAAATGTAAAAAAGTTAAAGGTAAAATTACAGTAAAGACTCATCACATAAATCCCTCTAACTTTCGCTTGTTGTTGTTGTTGTTGTTATTGTTGTTGTTATCACTTCAGTTGAGTCTGTTGTATGTGGCGACAAGTCAGTTTGGGGAGCAAAAAAAGAGACTTTTGGAATGAGTCTACCGTCTACCCAAAGCTCCTTTCCATCCAAAGAGAAATGTAAAACTATTTGCACCCACTTTTATAAAAGATTTGGACTCTTTGCTGCACAAAGCAACTGAAGTCAAAATTAGATCTTTGGGAAAGTATTTTAAAGAAATAATCGAGTAACTACTGTTAGCATGTTAAGCTATGAAATTTATCAAATTAATGTTGATCAAATTTATAAGATAAAGGGTTAAAAAGTTGTTATATTATTACCTCGAATTTTTGTTGATTTTTAAATCTTCTCTCTAACTCCAACATTCGATTCTCCAACGGTGAAATCAACTCGAAAACACGTTGAGAGGGTGATGGAGATCGCTATAAGTTGTTAGTGAATTAATGTTAATATGAAAATTTAGAATAAGATTAGTTATTAAAATCATTAGGTTTAAACATGAGTCTTAAAAATTAGAAATGGCTACGTTTCAAGCATTCGTAGTACACTATCACAAAGCAATAGACATTTTAGCTAGTCCACAAAAGAACCTGGATCGAGCAATGTTCTTAAACCGGTTGTCCCAAAAAAAGTGCTCATGTTTAGAAAATCACCAAAAATTGATTATCAAACATTTGATAAATTTTCTTTTTGAGTTCTTTTGTGAAGGCCCAAAAATATTCATGGATGATAACATTTTTGTTTTTGATATAACAAGGTAGAAAAATTACATGTTGAGGAACCTTACTTTGAGCTATTTTTTTTCTCAAAATACTCAATCTTGCCTGAGAGTCAAAATTTTCAGATTTTTTATCATCATTGAAGTCTCCAATGATAGTGTGCATTCCCTTCTATCATTTATGACCAAACTAGAAGCTTTACATGCACACAAAATTGATCTGGCAATCGTCAGTGCTTTTTTGCAGTATGATTCAAATCCAGGTAGTCCTAAAATGAGCTAAATTTGCTAATTTCTAAACAACTTCCAAGATCAGCTACATCTTGGAAAATAATTTGGTCCTTGATCTAATTTACAAAAAATTAAAATTGAAGATTGGTCGTGTAGTCAAATTTTGGTGATTTTTCAAACGGGAGTACTTTTTTGTGACACCCGGTACATTTTTATACCAAAGTTCGATTGAATGGCGTTAGAGCTTCTATCGCTTTTGTGCACATTCGAGAATTCTAAAAAATGTATCAAAACATCGTTCGATTCAGATTCTTTTTCAAAATAGCTAAACGGTCTATCAGGGATTACGATCGAAGGGATTTCTATGGCTTACTGATCAGACTGCAAATGTATATAGAGACGGCGAATATAAGCTTTGGAGCCTGGGTGGCTAATTCACTCAAACTGCATGCTAAAGGGGGCATGAAGAAGAAAGTGAATGTGTGCGCACCTACCAAAGGAAGAAAGATAAATCTAAATATTTGTGCCATCGGAAGATCATTTATTTTTTTACTTCAGAAATTGAAGATTAATTGTTTCAATAGCACAAAAGTGAACTATAGACTGCCTCAAATTAGGTGTCACCAGGGAGCTTTACACGAGTCTCTCAGGGAGCCTTACACAAATCACCAGGGAGCTTTACAGGGAGATTTATAGCTCCCTGGGTGCCACCTGCAAATTCCCGCGAATAACAACAATATAAATGTTGCGTTATCGCTAATCTCAGGTGACATTTAATTTGAGACGGACTTAAGAGTGATCTTCTCAAAAAAGTCGTCCCTGCCTCTTCACAGTCCTTTCAGAAAAAATTATCAAATTTTCGAAGACTATAGCATAAAATAAGATCCTGCATCTTCTGAGTGCTGTTTCACGGGAAACGTGATTCAACCCAGGGCCCGGCCTGGCTCTTGAATTATTAATTTGAGAATTAATGTAAAAATTACAATGTTAAGGAACTTTATCTGGTCAAATTTACAACAGTATTAAAAGATTAGTATTAAATGGATTAATAATACCTCAATGATCTCTTGATTTTTCAATCTCTTTTCAAATTCCTCCATTCGAGTTTCCAAAGGTGGAAACATTTCCAGAACATGTTGGAAGGGCGACCCAGATCTCTGTAGTTTATCAAAATTATTGATTTTAATATCATAATTAAATGTATCATTTATCAATTATTGGCTATATTATTATTGTATTATCGTCATAAACTTAAATAGGAGTTTATCTTATCGATGAAAGTTAACAAGAAGGTGGTTGAAAATTTGCTGCAATGCTCTCCATTCTTCAACAGTTTTGCAAGATTATCAGTAAATGCTGGTACAGCTTGTTCCAAAATTTTACAAAGTTTTAAAAGCTTTACATCTAGATTTTATAACGATTTCTAAATCCTATATTGTACCTTAAGAATTTCTAACTGCGTATTAATTGTTTCTTGCGTGCTATTATTCGCTGTGGTGCAAAAATTGGTGGCTGTTCGTTTTAGCTATTTATGGTACGCCATCATTGTAAAGAAGCGAAAATGAAATCAATACGGTGGAATCAAATGAAAGAATTATTCTTTGAAGGCAGCAAGCAGCCCAATGATGATATTTTCAGTTTTAGCTGTTGCAATATCCTTTTTTTGATAGATGTGGAGTGTAATTTAACTTTGTTGTGTAACTAACAAGGAGAGATTTTGTAATACAATAGCATCAGTTGCTTTTGATTGACACCTCGATTCAAAGCGATTAGCGACTGCAGACAAAGGAAATTCTCTCAACCAGTGATTCAAAACAAACAAAGCCGCAATAGTTTCCCCGAAACCAGTAGGGCAAACTCTCGCCTGTGCAAGCGAAAGGTGGTTTTTAAGAGAAGCTATGTGCTTATAACGAAGGAAGAAGGGTAAATCTAAAGTTCTGCCGGGCGCATTTTGTTTATTTGATTCAGGAGCTGAGTAGTAATTGTTTCATTTGAGCCCTAAATACGCGAGAATTAAAGTGCCTTCTGCCCGGCTTCTGAATCAAATAAACAAAATCCGCCAGACAGAACTTTAGACATACCCTTCTTCTTTCGTTATAAGCACATAAATTCTCTTAAAAACCACCTTTCGCTTGCACAAGGCAAGAGTTTGCCCTGATGTTTCATGGCAACTTTTGCGGCTGCCGCTAATTGGTTTGAATTGAGGTGTCACTCAAAAACAACTGATGCTATTGTATTACAATATCTGCCCTTGTTTGTGGAATGTGATATAACTTTGTTGTGTAACTAATGTCCCTTCTATAATTTTCATTATCATCTGCTAGTTTTGTATCCTTTCTTATTTATCCAGAAGTTTAAAAACTTTAACGTTAGCTGGTATTGTACACATAAAGAAATGGTTAAAATTTATGTTAGTAGGTTAATAGGTTAGTAGGTTAGTAGGTTAGTAGGTTAGTAGGTTAGTAGGTTAGTAGGTTAGTACCTCATTCCTCTCTTGTTTCGCTTGTCTTTTCTCCATTTCCAGCATTCGATTTTCCAAGGGAGGAATCAGA
>REGL01000948.1:63477-87971 GCA_004194395.1 Aurelia aurita complex sp. Pacific
CCCCCCCGATTATTCTCACCCCCCCGTTTATTCGGTACTTGAGAGTATGTACCTGCAAATGAATCTAAATTTTGCAAACTTCTTATTCTCTGCCATTCAAAACAGCAATGGCGCCACACTCATTACTTTCGCTTCTTGTAACATGTGTTAAATGGAGTAATTAGTCTGCTGCAGATAACGGATGTATGAAATATGTAAGTTACGCCTAAGTGGCGAGCAAATGACCATCTTCACGTTCTCACAGAAATTAATCATACGAATTGCATTATTAGTGCGTTTGAAATTACTTAGTGCCTCTGTCCTTCTGCTTTCACTGACATCTATTCCCTCAAAAGCCAGTTCAGTGTTAGATTTGCCCCAAGTCTATTTCGTCAACTGTAATAAGTCTACAAAAATAGACTTGGGGCAAGTCTAGTCCAGCGTAAACTTTCATAAGATCAGGTCTTTGTTGCCCTATTTTTGAGGCCTATAGTTTGGTCCCTCCAAAGTGTTGTCTTTAACGGGTTCATCTTGTGACGGAGTCAATTTATAGGTTAATTATACATTATTTGGGGATGCTAAGCAAACTGATCTGCTAACGAAGTGACTTTCAAATACAGGAGAAAATGGGAAAATAGATCCATGATTCCACTTTTTAATCAAGAGCATCAAGAGGCTGAAGCTAATATCTTCCTTTTTCTATCATCCCCTTGGTGGCCTTGGTTAAAGGGGCTCCGTCGCAAAACTATAAAAATCTGCAAACACCATTACTTATTGATATAAAGTTATTAGTTATTAGTTATTGAAAGGCGCGTATTTTGGCTTCTTCAGTTTGTTTGGTGGCTTCACCCAAGCCACAAAAAAGTAACTGTAAAAAAAACTCACTGATATCTCGGCAGTCGTAAAGCTATGAATGATTGGTTTGCAACTCTGTGAAGTACAAAGACTTAATTTCAAAGTAACGCCGTTCATTTTGAAAACAGAGGAAAATTCTGTGTGATACGGCCTTTTAATCACAGTTTCAACCGAGATTTGGAAACTCTTAGGCCCTATTTGCTTGTTTGGTCAGGTACAACAGGCAACCATGTGATTGGCAAGTGGACCTCAAAAGAAGGACATGCCTTCTTTAGCTATAAAATATCATAGTTGCATATTGGAAAATTTTTGAATTTTCCTTTAAAAGGCATCTCATTTGCATGCAATTAGTACAAGCGGGCCTACCTTCTAGGAACTGCGTTTATTCCCAGTACTGATTACGTGACATATTACACAGAGTAATTGCTGTCCTGTCAAGATGACGTAAGAATAACATTGTGGCTTCAAATGCAGGTGTTGATGTAATACGAGATCAACTGTTATACGAGATGACTACAGGGAACCAGACAGCGTGATTTTTGATTTGTCAACATTAACAGACGTTAGAATAAAAAGAAACTACACGGATTAACAGGACAGCAATTACTCCTTGTACTATGTCACGAAAACTGTGCTAGGAATAAACACAGTTCCTACAAGGAAGGCGCCCTTGGTTAGTAGAGTACTTCCGTTGTTTCAGCCCCCAACTCAATCCACATTTTCAGCACACATACCTGGTGTCCCAAATGATGTATTATCGTTCGATTGCTTGGATGTCCATAACCGATGAACCGATTTTCAAAAACTTTATTCTATCCGATTGCCAAATGGTTAAATTGTATTCGAGGATACTGGTTGTGGTTTAGGCCGATGTCTTCATGTTGAAAAGAAGATCGAAAAACCTGCTCAAATCCAAGCCTTATATGGCACGAAAAAGAAACAGCCTTCTTTCCCAGTCAATCTTTTAGATGTGATGCAAAAGGCTGAGCATATATGTCGTTCAGAGAATATATGTCGTTCAGAGAATACGAATTCAGTTAATACTGAGTTCAGAGAATACGAATAGGAGTTCAGCCTTTGTGTCACATCTAAAATGTTGACTGGAAAAATAAGCCGTTTCTTTCTCATGCCACCTAAGGGTTGAATTTGAGCAAGTTTATCGATCTTCTTTTCGACATGAAAACGCCGTTATAAAACCACAACCAACATCTTAAAATAAATTTAGCCTTTGGGCAATCAAATAAATCAAAGTTTTTGAAAATCGGTTCATTGGTTATGGACATGTAAGCAATCAAACAATAATACATCATTTTGGGACTCCCGGTACATCAAGCAAACATTTGAAGATTCATCAATACCATTTAGTTCAGAAATCAGATACACTAACATTGTAATAGGCCATTTCAGCCTTCTATTTATAAGCATTCAGGCACGCGTGACGTCCTAGTCAAGCACTAAATCACTTTAAAATCAAAAAGATTTACGTATAATTTTCATAAATTTTTAACTACATAAGATCAATCTGAATAATTTCTACATGTCTGCATACATAAAAAATATCAACGAAACACAGTAATATTCACCATCAGTAGTTCTTTCATCTACTGACTTCTTCTTCTACATTGGTCACTTTCATTCGATAGAAAAACACTTTTCAAATAGCCCTACCAGGCTGGAATCATAAATAGATATACTAAGACCTATCTGCATACCTGAGTCCCTTGTTTCCCTGTGCTCTTTCCTTTGAATGATATAACTTCGGCCAACAGAAACTCAAAGCATTATATTGAAAAGACTGGTCCTATTTAGGTCCACACCACAACAAGATCTTGTGGTGTTCATTCAGCTGGTAAAATGAGGTTTTTTGCTTTAACTGACTTTTTTGCATCTCATCGCTGTGAGTTGCCGGTTGAAAACCAGCCTAAGCAGTGTATTTATTGATAGATGCAAAAAATGGGGTCATGCATTTTAGACTCGCCATAAAAGTCAATCTGGTGCCATAAAAGTCAATCTGGTCCCAAAATGAAATCGCTGTTCTGCTCTTTTGTGAAGTTCACTTGAATTCATGATTAGCGTATGACGTCAAAACACCCTGGGAACGAGGTTTCATGAAAGCTACTTCCGTTTTCAGTTGCACTCATTGAATTGACTTGTTGTTGTTGTTGTCGCTTCAGTTTCCATACCGGCAATTTTATATCAGTTTAGGTAAGGAAACTACGATTGCGGAAACAATTTTTAACCTTTTCACTGTTTAAAAATGAGTCCCTATTGACCAAAGTTTACGGCAGGGGTACAAGGGACTCGGGAAATCTGTTCATAACCGTTCTGCAACTCTAGGAGAAGAACTGTTCTTAGAATTTTCATAATAGTCTAACATTTGTCACACCTACATAAAAAGGATGGGTTTCTAAAAGAAGGGCGTTGTAAGCTTATTTCCAACCATGGAATGGACATGAGAGATGTAAAACGCAAGGCCACTACCTAAAACTGCTAAACCTGAAAGCGTATTTGGTCTGTGAATTAAAAGCTATTATCTGAGGATCCAGCCACAAAATAACATATTTCCTGTTGAAGAATTTTTCCTCTGGTTTAATGTTACAAATGATAAAATAAAGATATGTAGGCTGCGTCAACAGAATTTTTCTTTTAGTATGCACAAAATCCTAGTACATCTAAAGTTCGTCTCAAATTAGCTGTCACCTGAGATTTGCGTTAACGCAAAATTCCTTTGCAATGAACTTCTATTGTTGCTATTCGCGGGCATTTGCAGGTGACATATAATTTGACAGACAATAATACACATAATTTTTATGAGAAACTATGAACTTTACCCAGCAGTGAGAGTTTCTTACAATTCTTGTCATTGGAGCACTAGAAGTTTCTTAACAGTTGGAAGATTCCTCAAGATATCGCTATTTAAATAGGCGGAGGATCTCTTCCTCCTTCGTCAACATTTAATTGCAAATTTAATGCAGATTTGCCAATGTTTAGGCATTACTCTGATAAGGAGTAATAAGCAAAGAAACACGCGAAAACAAGTTTTGGATTTCCAAGACCAACGGAAGATACTTTCTTAATTAATTTCTCCTGAAATCAATTTTCTCCATTTTTCAGTGTCTTAGAGTTTTTCTCATGAAAGATACGCGTACACAAACAAAACGAGTAAATATTCTTTTAAAAAGGGGTAAATCAAATAACACCAGTAAGACTCTGTATAAAAATAAATCAGCTAATTTTTAAATTCACACGAGAGTTACATACTTGCAGAATCCCTTAACTTTTTAATTTGTCCTTCCATGATGTCCAAGCACAGCTCAGCATGTTTACTCGTGAAGATCAGTGCTGGCCTGAACCGAAGAGCTCGCTCCCCACACACACCGTTTTCTAGGCCTTAAAAATGAAAGCAAATTATGGTATAGATTGCAATATGGTGAAAGATCTATTAGGTACACTGGTGCTAAATTTTGGAACAACATTTCCTTGAACATTAAACAATCTCCTTCAGTGATGAGTTTTCGTCGTCAACTAAAATTACACCTGTTTTCCTCTAATTATCAACTCTAGATTTGTTTAGCTTTTTTTACATCAATCAATTTCTAAATGCTTAAAATACTTCAAACTGAATAATAGGTTTTTAACCAAGGGGGTGCTCTCTCCTCGATTAGTTTATCTACTGAGAGAGCTCCTCCTTTAAGAAAATTCTTCTCCATACAAATTCCTAATGTTTGTGTAATCTTATCGTACTTTTGTAATCTTCTGTAATCTGTGATTGTAATATTTAGTAAATTTTGTTAGTTTAAAGGTTTTTTGTATGCAGTGGAATTTTTAAAATGAAACTGAACTGAACTGATAAACTAGATTCATGAAAAAGTCGCAGTTATCGCAACAACAAAAATGACAGCAACAATATCTTGTGCAATTGAATTGTTTGCTCATACTGGGCTGACGTAGTTTGAGCGTCCATCAGTCTGTCAATAGCGATAACTACGAATGTGTAATCAGTCTAGGTATGGATTAGATTCACGACAAAGTCCCAGTTATCGCAACAACAACAATGACAACAATAATATTTTGTACATTTTGAATTGAATTGTTTGCTCAGACTGGGCTGACGTAGTTTGAGCGTCCATCAGTCTGTCAATAGCGATAACTACGAATGTGTAATCAGTCTAGGTATGGATTAGATTCACGACAAAGTCCCAGTTATCGCAACAACAACAATGACAACAATAATATTTTGTACATTTTGAATTGAATTGTTTGCTCAGACTGGGCTGACGTAGTTTGAGGGTCCATCAGTCTGTCAATAGCGATAACTACGAATGTGTAATCAGTCTAGGTATGGATTAGATTCACGACAAAGTCCCAGTTATCGCAACAACAACAATGACAACAATAATATTTTGTACATTTTGAATTGAATTGTTTGCTCAGACTGGGCTGACGTAGTTTGAGCGTCCACCAGTCTGTCAATAGCGATAACTACGAATATGTAATCAGTCTAGGTATGGACTAGAGCCGGCTTTTATCACATACCTAGATACGGTGACAACAAAGAGCTTGCTAGGTGAATTATAATGAAACAAATATCCTGCTTGAAGACGGAGTTACTGTGCAGCCGTTTGGCATCTTTTTCGACATTTTTACAAGGCAGCTACGATGGTTTCCTGGTTTAGGCCTGTTGCTACATTGTACTAGTACTATTTTCATTCAGATTTCAGTTTTATATTCTCATTTTAGTGAACGGTCCAGGCTTGACAAGCTATGCTTCTCCCGGGTCGTATAGAATACACATTTTCACTGATAAACCTTGCATTAGGAAATATTTCTATGAATAAAATTGAATTGAATTGAAATTGTCTCAAAAATGAATTGAATTGCCTCATTTTCACACATAAATTCGTTACTATAGCAGCATCCCTCTATTCTATGTCATCGGACGAGAAAGAAAAACGTGATATGTTCAGCGATTTAGGTACCTGTAATACATCAAACTTAGATAGAAAAAATGTTCGGTGTGACTACTTGGTCACTTGGTCTCAAGTTCCGATCAATTTCATGAAATTACTTATGTCGGAATCATACAAAACAGGCCTGGCTGGTTTATTAAATTACTGCTGTCACAAAGATACCCTGTTTTAATATCGTATTCCCAAAGTAACTTAGTGCATAAACAGAGACCCTGTTCCACAATTCTTTACATTTGGGCAATGGTGCACCCTTGCTGTGGCCTATATCATGATCAAAACTACATTCTTACCCATTGTTTTGTTTCTTCATTGGGATTGCGAGAAAAGCTTGATAAGCCTGCCTTTCCTTCATTCTCCTCATTGCACACAACTTCAAGTGAATACCACCATTATTCAAATAAAGTTCAAACTGTATGTCACTCCTGAGCTCCTACGCAGGGCTCAAAAAACGAAGTAGCGTGGTAGCGGCACTGGTAGCCGAAATATTCAAATTTCCCAGGAAGGATGAAGGGAAAAAGGAAAAAGAAACGGAAGGAGAGAGAAAAGAGCGGAAGAAATGGAGGAAAAGGAGGAAATGAAAGGAAAGAAAGAAGGACAGAAAGGAAATGGGATAGAATTGGACAATATATTAAGAAAGAAGAAGACAGTACGTAAGAAAAAGCAAAGGTGCTTAGCATGCTACCAGGAAGGAAAAAAATTTTTGAGCCCTGGTCATTTCAAATTTTTATTGGAAGTCTCAATGTGAAACATCTGTGAGAAGCAGCTAAGGCGCGAAATACTATAATTGATTATGGTGGCATTCAATCAAAGTTGTGTGTTAAGAGAGAAAAACGAAGGAAAAGCCGCATTATCAAGCTTTTCTTGCAATTCTACAGCAGAGAAACAACACATGGGTAAGCATCGATCTTGATATAGGTCCCATCAACGGCGCATTGTTGCCCATGGCTTCTCTCCTATATCTAATTGTTTGAGACGATCGGCCCATAAGCAAATTTGATCAAACAGATATTGTGTAAGATAGATTTGATGATACAATAGGCCTTTTAGCTATTCTGCAAAAGAGCCTGCATCGAGCTTTATTTTCATACATTTTCATACGCGAGGTTGGATCGAGTGGTGTCAGAGCTTCTATCACCATTGTGCACATTCGAAAATTCTACAAAATGAAGCAAAATATCGTTCGATTCTGATTCTTTTCAGAATAGCTAAAAGGTCTATGATCAAGTAATAAGATCCATACCTGCATTTCGAAGCATTATGCTAAGTCGATTCACAATTTCTCGATTCTTGACGTCTACAGCACAGAAAGTTCCTTGACCTCTAGCATCAGATAAAATGTCAGGATACAACTCCTATGAAATGAGGACAGTATCATTGAGCCTGTATGAATGAGGTGCGATAATAGTTCTGCATTTGCAGTTCATAGAACCTGGAGTGCTGACTGAATGTGGATAAATCGAAACTCTGCTCAACAGAACAAGGGCAGATTTTGTAATACAATAGCAACAGTTGCGTTTGATTGACACCTCAATTCAAAGCCATTAGCGACTGTAGACAAAGGAAATTCTCTCAACCACTAATTCAAAACAAACAAAGCCGCAAATTTCTCCCCGAAACTAGTAGGGCAAACTCTCGCCTTGTGCAAGCGAAAGGTGATTCTTAAAACAAGTTACGTGCTTATAACGAAAGAAGGGTAAATCTAAAGTTCTGCCTGGCGGATTTTGTTTATTTGATTCAGGATCTGATTTGTAATCGTTTCATTTAAGCCCTAAATACGCGAGAATTACAATGCCTTTTGCTCGGCTTCTGAATTAAATAAACAAAATCCGCCAGACAGAACTTCAGATTTGCCCTTCTTCTTTCGTTATATCCAGAGCCAAATATCGACTACAAATGATACGCGATTTAGACTCCTGTGAACTAACCTGCAGTGCGTAAAGACCATTCAAAAGTGTATCTCCAGCTTCTTTGGTTTTTTCTACAAGATGATCCTTTTCGATGGTACGTAGAACTGGATCTAACAGTATTAACTTTGATGGGTCGCCCATCCATGTATTGAAAATTCGAAGAGGCTGAAACATGAAAGAAAATTAACTTATCAGAGCATTCTCTCGGGCCTAAGTCGCCCTATGGTGCAACTGTATAATAATAATAATAAACAATCTATTTAAAGTTAGCTAAGACAATAGCGTTAAGCTAATTAAGGCCAACTATACAGAATATTTACAAAAGTCTAATTACAAAAAACCTAGATTTGATACAAAAATTTTACACAATTTACAGCTGCAGTCAAAAGTTTTGATAGATTTAATATTTCTTTTAAAAATCTCCAATGATTGGGACTCTTTGATTTCTCTTGGCAGAGTCTGCCATAGTTTTTGACCAATAAACCTGATAGTATCAATGCCATATTGATTCCATATTGATACAAAACTGTGTTCTGTGTGAGCTCACGCTATGTCACATGCTTGAGCCTCGTTTTCGTAAGGCAACTTGAAACCATCGCAATGGCTCCTTTAGCAATTTTCCTAGTTCCAAAAGGGCGACCTTTTCAAATTAGGCCGCTTAGACCTATCGGCGTTAAAACTAATATTATAGCAAGGCGAAATCAAAATTAGTCACTGTATCCACGGGAAAGGGAGAGGAAGAGTAAATGATCACACTCACGGTAAGATGCCGCTTCATGTTGTGAAAACCTGCTCTCCTTACAAAAGCGTTCTAAAAGAGCGATACCAGCATAGGTTCCAAATCTTTAAAAAGGCTGGTGTAAAATTGAGTGACCTATTTCTTTGAACTGAATGACTTCAAAGAAACTTTACCTTCTCTCTATAATTCTACCGTTGGACTTTTCTGAAATCTTCAATAGTTTCAGAATTAGAATGTTTTTCTTCTTTTTCAAGAATTCAAGAAAAAATTTCAAAAAAAAATAAAAGGATCGTAATTTCTAAACAGTTTGACGTAACATGAAATAATTTCGAAGGAAACCATCGTCCATAAATGCCTACAATATGGTATCAAGCAAAAGTCTGTCACTCATCTGGTTTATGATTTAGAAATTTGATGACGTCACATCCTCAAATGAGTTGAAATGTAAGATACGCTGTAATTTCTAAAAATATTCAAAATTTCTGAAAAGTCCAAAGGTAGAATTATAGATAAATATCTAAAATTTCTTTCAAGCCATTCAATCAGAAGAAATAGGTCATTGAATTTTACACCCAGCTTTTTACGCTGAGATAAAGATTTGGAACCTATGCTGGCGATACCCCTCTAGTTGTCACAAAACTTGGACTGGCAACTAAAGCACTATGATTGGGAAGGAGTTACCTGAACAAAACTTTTTGAAGAAACCCCATAAGAGAACGGAGAAAGAAAGCTGCCCCTGCGAGAGAACGTAACTCCGGTCCGTCATTAATGAGATTTCAGGTGAAAATCTTGCGAATAAAAACAATGATTGTGTTTTGCTAAAATCATTACAGTTCAATTTTATTTGTAAAATACGAGCTAATATAAAAATAAAAACTTCTAAAATATTCGTATTCTACGCGATCCAAGAAAAGCAGAGCTTATCTAGCTTGTGCCGCACAGTTATTCAAATGTTTGCCGCTATTAGTTTCAGTAAAAGTTGTTGGTTATGTCGTAATTATTTTCGGCAAATCGTCAATAGGATAATTTCAGTTCACTTTGGTACCAACCATAGTTGCGCTGCATTCATAATTATTCGAAATCAATTATCGACATAACTGTCGGCCCTTTTCGGTTTACGTCCGTCAAATATGACTAATTCCATAATTTATTTAATAAACGACTAAGTCAAATTCGGCTAAATTCTCTATTTGTTTAATAAATGTCTAAAAAGTTATCTTGTTATGAAACTGATAAATATTTAAAACTTGTTATCTTTAATTCACCTGCGAAGGCATAAACTCCTTTTTGAAGTAAAATCCGCCAGTTAACATTTTCTTTGCAAAGGTCACCATATCTGGCGGCTCAGGAAGATCCCAGTGCTCATGCGCCCTAGCAAGGGATCAAGAGATGTTCAATTAGTGAAAAGGGGGATATAAACAATAAGTAGTAGTAGTAGTAGTAGTAGTAATTTATTTTACGTGGGCTGATAGGGTTTCTAGCTATTTAAAGCTAATTTAGGCCCACTATACATGCCGCATCCAGGCATGGGACCCCTAGTTTAACGTCCCTTCCGAAGGACGGCGCGAGGTGAGTTGCGAGGTCAGGCCTCAGAGGGTACCCATCCGGAGTTTGACCTCACTCGACCGAGCTTAACTTCAGTCACCTGACGGAAACTGTTTAAGCCACTCGGCCACTCACCCGCTGAACTGAGAATGCTTGAGAATGCTTGAGAATAACTGAGAATGCTTCAGATTTGATTGAATCATTTGCACAAAACAGCTAAAAGACTGAAATATTTTCTGTAGATTTCGTCCCAAAAAATTCAGCATTTAAAGGGTCTGTTTCATCCAGCATGCTTTGCACGTGCCGTCTCTTGGTTGGCCTTTGTTTTTACCATTTTCATGGACCATGAAAATGGCGACAACAAAGGAAACCTAAGAGACGACACGTGCAAGGCATGCTGGATGAAACAGACCCTCTTGAAGCATCTGAAAAATGACATAAATTTATGATAAATATTCAGGCTACCGGGTATTTGTTAGCCTTTGTTCAGAGGGTGTTGTGGCGCAGTGGTGTAATCCTCTGACATTGCAGCCAGAACAGCCAGGTGGACAGGGTTCATCCCAGGTAGAGCCCCATCACTTGAGCGTCATGACAAGGGGTCGCGGATTCGATTAGGCCTATTCTACTTCTGCGATCCCAGCGCTTGGCGCTAAAAACCGCAAATTCACCTTCACCTTCACGGTATGCCATAAAATATTTCAGATGTTTGAAAATTCCTAGCACCTGAATCTGAAATGGATCGAATTTTGTTGGATGATTAAAGACCGAACTACGGTATTTTTGTGACTTTTCTCGTGTTTTTATGAGTATTGAAAATATAGGTAAATTTGACTTAACGAAAGTCCCTTGTTTACAATTTGCCAGGTAAAGGGCCTAAAGCACGTTTGTTTTCAACATGTCCACTATTAAATGATATATCTGCCAATGTTAGTACATTGATATCCAGGGAGCAGTGGCCATTCACTCATTTCATTTCATTTCATTTCATTTCATTTCATTTCAAATATTTAAGCAGGGTAGCCCCTCAGCGATGCTGATTTTCAAGGGACCCTCCACAACAAAATTTACAAAAATTAAATACTATCATAACCTAAATTAACCTAATACAATTAAATTTCCAGTATTTCAATAAAAACCCTATAATCTGAAATGAATATTTACAATAAAAGATAATCCATAAGGCAAACACGTTATTTACAATCAGCTTTCCCTATATACATTGTTTAAATCTATTCAGGGAGGATGCCAGCTTACACTCAACTGAGAGGCCACTCCAAGACTTGGCACCTCCAAACGAACAACATTTCAGTCCATTTTAGGAGTTTTTCTTTGGTAACCTGAGGTCAATTGCTGTATTCCCAAGATTCCTAGAGGTTAGCTGGGATATTTTTGTGAAAAGACTACACATGTATTGTGGAGCCAGCTCATGAAGAGATTTGAAGACCATAATATTAGGCTCACTAGCAATTAGTTCATCTATGGTCTTGCAGCCAGGCCTTCAAATGAGGACTGCTTTTGACTCGCCCAATATAAGTTTGGGTGGAGTCAATGTATGCCTTAAAATAGAGAGAAAGAAGTTTATTCTATCTCTCATTTGAAATTAAAAGACAATCAATATAGCATAGCTCATTGCCACAGAGAAACATTAATCGCTTAACGTGGAAGCAACCATGCAAATTCTGACGAAGATGAATCTTCAGCCCTGAACAATATAGGGAACAGGAATATAACAAACGTAACGATAAACAAAAAATATTTTTCCATGGATATCCGATATGGTCTGCACATTTATTGCTATTGATAAGCTTTAGCATTTGTGAAAAATTCGTTTCCTATAACTCCTGAGAGAGACTAAATGCCCTTACGATTTTATCAAATGTTTCAGGCCCTTTTTTCAGTCTTTTCGCATAAAGCGAATCTTCGTAAAATTGAATTTACTTCTGTTTTCTTTGCTCATAAAAATGCGAGAAAAATCACAAAAATACTTCAGTCTTTTTGCTATCAAACAAAATTTGATTCATTCAAATCCATCCAGTACTCTCGGTTCTACAATTTTTCAAACGCGTGAACTTTTTTTGGCGCACCCGGCATAAATTCAAATCTCTTAGGGAAAGAATTATTTACTCGCAATTTCATCCTCTAACCCACTGTAACCTATGAAATAAATCATCATGATATCAACAAGGGCAGATTTTGTAAGACAATAGCATGAGTTGCTTTTGTTGACACTTGAATTCAAAGCGATTATTGATTGCCGACAAAGGAAAGTCCCTCAACCAGTAATTCAAAACAAACAAAGCCGTAAAAGTTTCTCTGAAAACCAGGTAGCTAGCGCACTCGTTGTGCATTCCAGAAATTATTTTTAAGAGCAAACATGAGCATATATCGAAAGAAGAAGGATCTATCTACACATCTACCTCGGGCATTTTATTCCTTTGGTTCAAAAGCCGACTGGGAGGCGATTCAATTCTCTTGTTTTTGGGCGTAATTAAAACACTTACTGCTCAGCTTCCGAACCAAAGAAATAAAATGCCAGAGGTAGATGTGTAGATATATCCTTCTTCTTTCGATATATGCTCGTGCTTGCTCCTGAAAACAATTTCTGGAATGCACAACGAGCAAGCTAGCTACCTGAGTTTCAGAGAAACCTTTGCAGCTTTGCTTGTTTTGAACTTCTGGTTGAGAGAATTCCTTTTGTCTGCGATCGCTAATCGCTTTGAATTGCGGTGTCAATCAAAAGCAACTCGTGCTATTGTCTTACAAAATCTGTCCTTGTTCATAATATCTAATCATCAAAGCAACATAAGCAGTAAATTAGATCTTTCAGACAGTTTTTAATGTCTAAAATGTTACCAGAGAACAGAATTTCACTCAGTTTCACTTACCAGAATTTTCCAGTAACACCAACACCCGTCTGTATTTCATCAACAATAAAAGCAACTTTGAACTGCAAGATATAAGAAAATACTTTGATTCATTGGGTAATCAGATCCATCCAAATAAAAGACATCTATCAAGACATGAGAGACTACCAAGAGACCTTTTAGCTATAGACCTTTTACTTCTTAAAAAAGTGGTTTGGGTCGAGCGTCCAGATCTGGTAGCGTTTGAGAAGGAAAACGAAAGAACGATCCCCGTTCTCAGTGAGTGCACTGCTGGCTGTGGTATGAAGTTGCTTCGGATCTCAACACTTCACAGAGAGTTTGTCAACCTAAAATAATCGTAGCTACAACGGATTTCGTGTGCTGGTACTGAGGAAGATTAATGGTTGAAACGTATGTATTTAGCAATTAGTAGGTCATGGAAACAAAGCAACTTTGTGGCGGGACGTTGGTGTGTGAAAATTCCCACCAATTTGGGCCATTTTGAATAAGTGTGCCCGAAATTTCATGGTGATGTTAAGAGTCCAACTGACCGAAATGACATCAACGCAAGAACACAAGGGAGTCAATGTCATAAGTCTAGCCGCCTACGACAATTCAAGATACATTGGTAGGAAGTTCCAGTGAAGTTTAAAGTGAAATGATAGAATACTCAAATCTGATCTAAATTTGTTGAAATTTGCCAATAAAGAATTCCACATTTCTAAATAGTCTATATGGGTCGCTACTTCGCTGTGAAAATGCAGTACATTGCTTACCTCTTTGCAAATAGCCTGCAATGCTTTGAAGAAGTATGGCGATGCAAAGTTATTCCCTGTAAAAAATGAAACACACAAGTATTACATAAAGAGTGAGATGTCCCTGCCTTTTTGCCATTAGACAGAATACTAATAGCTAGTACAACTAGGAAATTGGTGGGCAGGCGTGCATAACGTTCAAACCTGCCTGGGAGCGGTAGAAAATCTCTGAAAACCTGCCTGCATATCAATTTTGTACAGCTAGGGTAGAAAAGCCTATTACCAGAACCAGTAATAATGCAGGTATCAAACAGTTTTTACACATGGAGCAACGAAACGATTAATCATATATTCAACAGCAGAACATGAGCAATTTGTACCATTTGTTTGCTATTATTCATCATCTTACTGCAATTACATTTCATTAAAAACGATTTTAGAAAAACTGCCTGCAAAATATTACCGTGGAAAAAGCTGCCTGGGAACTTTGTTCCCACGTTCCCATGTTTATGCACGCCTGTTGGTGGGTCACAACGACATCGCATGTGCGGGTTAGCGAAGACCCACAAAAACGAGATGTTTTTCAAGGCCCTGCCGATGTTCGGTCTGACTGCTTTTTTGCTTCAAACACAGGACTCCTGCTGAGAAACCAAAACACTGAAGGACAGTGTTTACATAACAGCCAAACGCTGGCAACAAAACAGTTCACATTTGGCTTAATCGATAATTCCATGCGACTCATTGTTGGTAGAATTGATCGGATTGTTCCAGAAGTGAGATGCATCAGGCAATTCTACATAACATAAAAGAAACTTGAAAATAGCGTTTGATAAACGGAAGCAAGCTGGACACCTGTTTGACAATAAGAGTCGAAGTACATGATTAGATGAGACAAAAATAGACTAAAATAAAAAAACCTAATACTTTATTGAAATTAACCAATTAGAAAGCCCGCTTTCAAGATTCAAAGACCATACTACTCACCTCCTTCGCCTTGGATGGGCTCAACAACGATGCCTGCTACGTAGCGCCCTTCCTTGTTAGAAGAAATGATTGCACTGAAGATCTACGAATAAGGCAAAAATATTTTCAAAACCAGTAGAATGATCGTTCAGATAAAAATTTGAGTTTTTTACTCTCAGCGAACGATAAAGTGAAAGGAATTCACACCATTAATCAGCAGGGCTCAACAAATTTGTTCATTCCTAGTAGCATGCTAACCACTTCTGTTTCTTCTTACGCACTTTCTTCTTCTTTCCCTTTCTACTGTCCCATTCTATTATTTTTTTTCTCTCTCCTTCTTTCCTTTCCTTCCCTTCGTTTCTTCCCCTTCTGTGTCTTTTTCTTTTTTTCCCTCCTTCCTTCTTGGGAAATTTGGGCATTTCAGCTATCTTCCTAGTGGCACAGCTACCCTGCTAATTTGTTTTTCGAGCCCTGTTAATCAGTTGTACTCGGACACCAAAAATTCAATAACCAAGTAACTGTTTTAGAATAAGCGCAGAATCTATGCGAAACTTAGATATTAATCGTGCAAAATTCGATTTACCCATTCTTTCAAAGGGGGACTTTAGATAATTTGCCACAATTCTGGAGAGGGCATTTTCGAAATCCTCATTTTCAGAAATGCAGTGTTAAGTTTTATGAAAGGGTGTGCAAGAGTATATAAAGCTTTGACAAACATTAGCCAGAAGGTATCTTATGGTAAACCAGAAGAGTTACAGATTTCTGTTTACCGCCATATCAAAAACCTTCATGAACTTTAAGTTGTTTGTTTGCATGTGCGGATGCTAAGCAATTGATACATAAGATATCTTTAAATGCAGTTTATAGCCCAGAGCTTAACAGACAAAACGTTTCAGGCTTAAACCTTCACCAGTAGTCAACTATAGTTTTCTTGAAGATTGTACCACTTTTTGCTCTATTAATTTCAGATTTGCGAATATTTTAGTTTTTATTGTCCATGAATTCTTTCAAAGAAAAGAAAACCCTGTGCTAAGATTCCCAGGGTCCAGAAAGAAATGACAATGTTTCTAATCTTCAGAAATTCGAATGAATCCAAGTCCCCACATGTATAAATGACTGACCAATAATGCGCGAGAGGAGACAAAACTGCACATACCTTTTCTAAACAGCGACTCTCCTCGTCCCTGTTTTCCTCAAAGAAAGCTTCTTGTGGATATTTCAGTTTGGGGAATGGAACTTTTGGCCATTTAAATGCAGGCAAATCGACTTTGTGGATTGGCTTTGCACGAGTCGTTGACAATGCACCTAGAAAATGAAATTGCATCACATCAAACGAACAATGTTGACATACCGTTGAACGAACACTCGTGCAACAGATTATAACGAATAGATTTCGAAATCCCTATATCACATTGAAAAGCTTTCCTCTTTTGTCAACTCATATGGAGCCTTTAGAAAGTTTGATCTAAGTTAAGTGTTTTCGTGATTCCAAATTTTAAGAAACTAGATTTTNTTGGCCATTTAAATGCAGGCAAATCGACTGTGGATTGGCTTTGCACGAGTCGTTGACAATGCACCTAGAAAATGAAATTGCATCACATCAAACGAACAATGTTGACATACCGTTGAACGAACACTCGTGCAACAGATTATAACGAATAGATTTCGAAATCCCTATATCACATTGAAAAGCTTTCCTCTTTTGTCAACTCATATGGAGCCTTTAGAAAGTTTGATCTAAGTTAAGTGTTTTCGTGACTCAAAATGTTAAGAAACTAGATTTTTGCGCAAGGAACGGCAGACTAGAAAATTTACAAAAATCCACAGATCTAATTCTAGATTATAGCTCAAGATTGAGTCAGAAATCTTCAAAATCAGTCCAGTGTACGATTTATCGTGGCCTATCAAAAGTCTCTATTGGCACATTCGGTAGAGTATTTACTTAAAAGAGAACCTGAACTCATACCTACCACATCACAGACAATACAATAATCGACGGAGATAAGTGGAGCAGGCTATGTATCCCAGATGAGTCGAGCCCCGTTTGAAAGGCCACTTGGCCCTGGATATCATGGCAATATTACAGGGAAATATATTATTTAATGAAAGGCATGTTCAGATATATTCTAAAATTCACCCCACTGAAATCTGCCATTCCGTTCTGAAATTATGATGGATTTCCTCGAGAAACCCCCTTCAAGAAACCTTCAAAAACACCTTAAAATTGCAATCATATTTCACAATATTTTTACTTCGCAGCAATGATTTGTATATGCTTTAGCATATGTTATCCCCTTGGGAAGATCAAATTGCCGTCCCTAGGAGCATAACAAAGCATTCCAGTCGATTGTATCCTACCAAGAGGATAATAAGTGCTAAAATCTGCTCACGTCAGTAGGCAAAAATTTTAGGAATATTTGATCACAATTTTTGAGGCTGTTTTGAAAGCTACTTGAAGGAGATTTCTCGAGAAGATCCCTCATAATTCAAAACGGCGTGGCTGACTTCAGTCTGGTAAATTTTAAAATATATTTTAACATGTCCACTATCAAATACTATATTTGCCAATGTTAGCACATTGATATCCAGGGAGCAGTGGCTTTTCAAACGAGGACTGCTTTTGACTCGCCCGATATAAGATTAGCTGGAGTCAATGTATGCCTTAAAATGGTGAGACAAAAGTTTAATCTATCTCTCATGTAAAATTAAAAGGCAGTCAATATAGCATAGCTCATTGCCACAGAGAAACATTAATCGTCTAACGTGGAAGCAACCATGCAAATTCTGACGAATATGAATATTCAGCACTGAACAATATGGGGAACAGGATTATAACAAACATAGAAGAAATGAGAAAGGATGGCTCATTGCCACAGAGAAACATTAATCGTCTAACGTGGAAGCAACCATGCAAATTCTGACGAATATGAATTTTCAGCCCTAAACAATATGGGGAACAAGAATATAACAAACATAGAAGAAATGAGATAGGATGGCATCGAGCGCAAGGTTGAAGTAGAGACAAAGGCATAGAGAAGAAGCTTTTATGTTGCTTTTTTCGCAGAAAATCACCCCAATCCGGTTTAGAAAATTGGCCTTGGATTACGTTTATGATTTAAGCCTGGTTTCCACATAGCCATAAGTGGCGGGGCCAGTGCTGAGACATGCCTGTACCAGTGCTGAGATAGAGCTGCGATGTTTTCAGGAAACACTTCCTTAAGGCGGCTCTACCGTGTTTGTGACTGTTGCTCTACAGCAGTAGACCCAACGTAAAAGTTGAATTTGTTTCGACTTTCTCTGCACTTATCATGCTTCTGCGACGAGAAAGTTTAATGGAAACATACGTCGCAGCACTGTCGCAGCACTGTCGCAGCCATGTCTCAGCACTGGCCCTGCAACTTATGGCTACAGCAAGATCTCTTTGATCAGCTCTCTGAAATTCCTGGTTTAAATGTCAATCTAGATGCAAACCTTTGTGTGATTTGCTTCTGTTCGGGGACTCGCAGTATAATGTCATTATCAGTCGAATAATCCTTGAAGCAACAATCTCTTTTATCAAAAATACGAAAAGTTTTCAAATTAAATTTAAGCAGAAAACAGCAGCAACATCTTCGTTTTATTTGTAGTATTTGCAGCGGGTGTCTTGCAAAGAAGTACTCCCATTTATATCATGAATAGCTGATCTGGTATACTAAATAATCTTCATGGTATCTTTGGGTGTTTCATATATTTGTGCTTGTTCGTTAGAGCCAATCATCTGCTCTAAGGTGGAGGGAGTTCTTCTTTCTGAGACATCTGAGTTGTCCTTTTCTTAAATCTAATGTATATTTTTCCATTGATGTAAGTGGCTGCCGTAGTTGGAACTCGATGACATAATGTCCTTTCCAGCTATGGCAGCCACAGAATATTTATATTTCGTTGGATTTAGTTGTTTTTATTTGTGATATATAAAAAAAACTTATGGCTATATGGAAACCAGCCTTTACATACATTATTTCACCTGATGAGTTTTTTTAAAGAAACATAGAAAAACAAAAACAATGCCACTGAACAATGAACAAAGAAACAATGAAAAAAGAAATAATGAACAAAGAAACAATGAACAAAGAAATAATGAACAATGAACAAAGAAACAATGACAACATACCAAATGTTCTGCCATGAAATGCATTTTCGAATGACAGAATACACAGATTGGGTGCACCAGGATTCTGCGATGAAAATTGGATAAAAAAGAGTGAGTGCCATGATATGAGCAGAAGCAACAGTTCTTAAAACATTGTTGGGTAACTGGGTGAAATAAATTCTAATTTCCTTTACAACGATTTGCTTGAATTGCATATTCAACAGAATCAAATTGTCTTAAATGACTGGAAGATAACTATTTATGATACCTTGTTATTATCAAAACTACAGCACGTTTTAAAGTTCAGCTTATTGCTGGGTTGCAACTTCATGAAATAACTGAGTCAGTAGAACGGCTAACATATGTCTAAACATTGTTGCATAATTGCTTTCCTAAGAATCTCATTGACCGTATTATTAAGAATTTTCTGAATCGTCAATTTGGACCCAACCCTCCCTTGAAGCCTAATGACAAAGTCCCCCTCCTACTTTGTATACCGTATCTTGCACAGTACAGCTTACAAATGTTATTTACAAGTTTCAGTTTCCTGGCTGCCATGCCATCTACCATGGACAAACATCGCGTAATTTAATTACACGATGCAGAGAGTACTTGGGAGTTAACAAAGCTGGTCGAAAGATAAAGGCGAGTCCATCCACCATTGGGGATTGGATTACATTAGCCAATCAGGGCACGCCGGGTCGTTTAAAGATTTCTCTATTCTGGACAGAGCCAACAATGAGTTTGACCTTCTTATTCACGAGAGCCTCCTTATTTTACGGGATCGACCTGAACTTAATTCCCAACAGTCGTCTATTCCCTTTGTCCTCCTTTGATCTGTTCCCACTTTATCCACTTGAGACTTTGTCCTCGGGTCCCCTTACGCGTAAGAAATGTAACTCACGCTTGTTTACCGCGTTGTTCATCTTGTTTGTTCCTTGGTATAAATTGCCATGTTTCATTATTCGAACCAAGCTTAGTTCGAAACGTAGGAATAAAACATGTTTACGTCTAATTAAAAACTCTTTATACTTGTCAACTAACAATCTGTACCCTGTCTCCTGTATTGATAATAACATGGAATGTCGATAAAACATATTGTCGATAAAATTTAGTTTACAGTGATTGTCGTCGGTTGCCTCATTCTCCGCTTTATCATCAAACTGCGCTTTCCAACGAACTGCCCAATCTCTACGTTAGACTTCCTGCTATAAACTGATGGGTAATTCATTAAAAACTCAGCGCATAGTCAATAATTACAAGTTCAGGCAAACGGCCATATGTTGTGTTCGGATACCCAGTACACTAGCGACAACTTACTTGGTTCAGCAAAGATGATCTCAATTCATACTCCGTTGGTTCCTCGTTTCCTCGTTGCAACGCCTAAAAATAGTTGATTATGACTCTGTTATCAGCTCAGCTAAAGTAGGTGACAATACGATTGATCAACGACAAACCAATAGACCTTTTACCTATTCTACAAAAGAGCCTGAATCAAGCGTTATCTTCATATATTTTTATACGCGACGTTTGATCGAGTGGCGTTAGAGCTTCTATCACTACTGTGCACTTTCAAAAATTCTACTATGTGCACCAACATTTTGTTCGATTCTGATTATTTTCAGAATAGCTAAAAGTTATCTGAAAGAGAAACACATATCGGGATGAATAAAGGAACATCTCTAGACTTTTGCATGCCCATTGTTGCTCGTAAGTTTTGCTGATTTAGGCTTTTTAGAAATCTGAAGTTTTCTGAAGAAATCTGAAGAAATCTGAAGATTTCACCATGATAAAATCAGTGATATCTGTCCATAGTACCACAGTACTATTTTGGATTTATAAAATGTGTTCAAGACGAATTGAATGGTGTAAAATAAAATGCTCATATGCAGGCGTGAAATTCGTAAAAAATAGATACAGACTGACAAGAAAGCATTGGTTGCAAACTCTTAAAGGTTGATGTGAGTTTGTCGTTGAAGCGCTGGGATCAAAGAAGTAGCTAAGCACTAATCGAGTCCGCGACCCCTTGTCATAACGCTCAAGTGGTGGGGCTCTACCGGGTAGCGAACCCTGTCCGCCTGACTGTTCTGGCTGCAAAGTCAGAGGATTACACCACTGCGCCACAACACCTTTATAAACTTCATCGCTGCTCTACATAATATATTTTGGTTCAGTAGATCCTCACCTTATACCTGATAAAAGCTGCTTTGTAGGCATTTTCCACAGAGCATGCTCCACACATCAAAGTCTGCACACAATCCAAGCCACGCGGTGCAACCTGGGAAGACAATAACCAAACTCATTATTACTGGCATTCCCAGAAAAACCATGAGTGATAGGAGACTGCTGTGTTAGCCTAAAAGATGCTTAAATCACCTCACAAAGACACATATTTATTCAAACCTACAATACTTTGGTTGTCTCTTTCTTGTTTATTGTCTTCGGCCTAATATTATCGGAATTTTCACGAGAGCTATGAAATTGGAGGCTGCTGTTTCATTTTCAATCTATGAAGCTATTTATCGCTGCAAAATAGTAAGACAAGATGGCCGACCGCTGGTTTCAGTCACTGGGCAAATTTGGTCTCCTGAAGGTCATAGCTCCATCATTTTTCAATGGATTTTTATGGGGATGGTAGCATACTTTAACTGGATATCTGAAGAGCACCATCATGCAAAAGTTTGGCGAGAATCTTTTGCCGTTTTGTCGCAATCTTCAGACGAACGGGGCACAATTTGGACACCCTATATAGTATATAAATCCTGAAATGGGCTTGCACCTCCCTACACGCAGTCAATGTTTCACAAAATGTTCGATTCTTGCAATCGGACCTTACATAATTAATACTGGTACTAACCTTAGGATTCCATGGTGCAAGACCTCAAATGGGCAACGGAGCTTGTCGTATTGAGGAGTTACTGTTTGGAACCAGTTGAGCTATGAAATCAAAAACTGCTGCCTCGCTAGCTACTTTCAAAACGAGATTAAAAGCGTTTTTGAAAGATCAAAAACGTTGATAAAACGTTGATAATCTAAATTAACGTTCAGCACATACATTTGAATTCCGAGTTCCTTTCTTTTTCATATGTTTCCTTTTTTTATAGATAAGATCTTCAAGTTGATAAATCCATGTAATTAGGTTGGATATGATTTTAAGCAAGGCACATTGAATTCAGTGTATTAATCTACTGGATGTATTCAACCCTGTTCAAATAAACAAAAATGAATTGAAAAATGAGTTAAAGCGAGGATAAAGGCAAAGAAAAATGAAGTGAAATAACCTTCATAAGGAGATTCTTCAGCTGTCCCAGGTACTGATGAGGAGGAGCAATAGCTAACGCAGGTCGATTCACAAACAAACTCTAGAAAGAAACAGAAATTTACCAAGAAGTGAACTAAGACTGCATTCAAACGATGCCAGTACATTTTGAAAACGGATAGGCCTCCCGTTCACACGAAAACGGCACATTTTTGTCAGCAGATTTTGAAAATGGTAGATTTTGAAAACGGAACTCTAACCTGTGGATATATGGCGCAATATAACTGTTTTTATTATTATTATTATTAACCGGCATATTTTAAAACAGCATCGTGTGAACACTCGAAAATGACGAAAACGGAACGATTTTCAACGCTTTCGAAACGAGGCTGATTGGCATTGGTGCGAAAATTCAGCCTCGTTCTCGTGGAACTTGCAAAGAGTTTATTGCCATCACAAGGGTTTTTGAAATTTTGCCGGTATCGTGTGAACGCAGTCTGAATCGTGCCATGAATTTCATGTCAAGCTATCTGGGAAGAAGCATCCATTCGTTTGAGAACGAGACTCCGANATTATTATTATTAACCGGCAAATTTGAAAACAGCATCGTGTGAACACTCGAAAATGACGAAAACGGAACGATTTTCAACGCTTTCGAAACGAGGCTGATTGGCATTGGTGCGAAAATTCAGCCTCGTTCTCGTGGAACTTGCAAAGAGTTTATTGCCATCACAAGGGTTTTTGAAATTTTGCCGGTATCGTGTGAACGCAGTCTGAATCGTGCCATGAATTTCATGTCAAGCTATCTGGGAAGAAGCATCCATTCGTTTGAGAACGAGACTCCGAAAAACGACAAACGTTTTCATGAATATACGAAAATTTGACCAAGAACTAAATGTTTCTCAAATTTCTCATATTCGAGTTTTAAAAATTTTTCAAGAGGAGCAGAAGATCCTAGAAATCAAAATGATGCGATTCTTTACTTATTGAAATAGCCAGGAAATAACTCTAAAATCTTTGTCAACGAATATCAATACAAAGATAATAAAAAAATTAACATTTCAAACATATAACCCTTCACCATTAGTCATCCTATAAATTATTGTTGTTTCATCAGTAGAAGATCTCCTGAGCCATCATGAATATTTCACTGTCAATTTCATGAAATCGTGCCTCCTTCTTTTCAAATTTTTTTGTTCCCTTGTTTTTTCAATTTTTTTCGGCCGTTCACAGGCTACTAAATACGAAATGAAAACGCAAAATGAACATGGAGAATGATGCTTTAGATTCCTAGATATAATAAATAAGTCTCGAAAATCATGTTTTCCCAGGAGTTTGGTTTCTTATGAAAGACAAATACAACCAACAACCTTAAATGTTCATAATGTCCTAAATTAAATGTTCAGACACTTTCTCCTTTTGAAAGAAACAACGAAAAATCTGAAAATTAACATCTACAACTGCAATTATTCATTTATCGTATTGTTGCTTAATTCCTATAGAACCACATGCAACAAACACATTTTTATTGAATAACCTGAAAATTATAAAAATTTGAGGAATTTCATAGTCAGGGCTGAAGCCAGTGGGGGGCTGGGAGCGAAGCGCCCCCCCCTAGGAGGCTCTTTGTCAGAAATTTTACTCTACCTGTCGGCTTTTTTTGTGCTTACAGGCCCACATTTAGAAGATTTTATTGGGAGAATAATACATAGGACATGAATTCCTTGACTTTCGAGGATACATTCTGACATGAATTTTGAATCTACAGCATATTTTTGCTTCATATTCACTAATTTTGAAGGCTCTAACGTTGAAACTGGAAAATAATTCTAAAATCTAGTCATTCACGGAGCGCATCAGTCCTTTCGTGCATGATTCCTAAAATTAGGGTTGTTGCTGTTGTCGTTGCTGATTTTGGCGTCGGAAAACTTTGGTTCTTCGCCCCCCTATGAATTCATGGCTGGTGTCGGGCCTGTTCAGAGTTGAGTTCTGTGTCAAAGAAAATCTGCACTAATGTGCACCTAATCTACCGATGATAGTTGAACTCAACTTAGGTATCAAATATAGGAACTGAGGTTGTAAATTATTTAACAAATCCTTGTCAAAGGGAGAGCTCCTATTTGGGGGAATGTGGGGGGGGGATAAACCAAAATAAATGACTGCAAAAAAAAGAACACTCTGTAGATATTCAATACGACTCTTTATCAAGCCCCAATCAAAATTAGTTTCAGAACTTAATAAACCTTCAGGGATGGAGCCCCAACCCTCTTAGGTCTGATGGTCAAGCTTCTGTCATGTGGCTTTTGATCTCTAACAACACGTGAATCACGTGAATTGGGCTTGCTGCGCAACGATCACTGCGAAATCAAAACATAAAACCGGTTTGACAAGTTAATCTGGTTTAAACAAGCTATCCACGACGAATCTAAATGGTGTTGACCATTGTGTCACGGGAATGTAAACATCCAATGTCGCTTAAACCACCACCAAAGCTAACCAGATTATTTTCCGATGATGCAAGCAATGAATGAA
>REGL01000948.1:97403-107921 GCA_004194395.1 Aurelia aurita complex sp. Pacific
CGATCCTATAGCAACATTTGACGTCGGCTTATTTCATGTTAGACAGATTTGACAGCATAAGATGGATAAATCCCCAAAATGTTTACCCTGACGCAACAACAAATTTAACCAGAATTGGCACGTTCTTGACTTCATTAGCAGCTTAATTATGTTAAAACAATCGCTTTCTAGAACGAACGCATCATTAGCCACTTATTGATAGTATTCATTATGCAAATAACTCAACTTTAGAGGATGATGTAACCGGCGGCCTGCACAGAGGCTAGCATTTGCAGCATCACCAAAGGTAGAAGGACCCTCCTCCTACACAGCTACGGATGCAAACGTCGCAGGTGAAGTTGAGAGGAAAGGTGAAGGATCCCAGCAAACAATGGCCCCATTAACTGGGGGAAGGCACGTGATCACACTCAACCAATCTTCATGCATATGATTCTGCACAGAGGTTATTTTCGTGACTACTTGTCTCAAACTAGATGCCGGCAAATAGAAACGTTCTGCAGGGTTCTGCATAAACAGAAGCAATTTTGTATTATCGGAAATCTCACATGACATCTAATTTGAGACATACAAGGCGCTTGATTTTCTATGGAAGTCGACTTTAGGAGCAACATTCACTGTAGCTAAAAACAACATCAACGATCATTTGGGGTTATGAAGAAATCAATTTTCAGATTTTCTTATGCTTGCTTAGCTCAGGACGGACTTTGTAATCATCCAAAAGGATCTTATGTTTACATTACAGGCTATTAATGATTGCTTACCTGCATTGTTGCCAATTCTTGAATCATTTCCTAAATAATAGAAAGATTATTATGAGTACATACAAATAAAAATTTTGAACAATGAAAATGAATATAAACAAAGGGCAATGACAACAACAACAGCAAGAAACAACACAACCAGAGCAAAGAAGCAATCTGACATGAAATGACAAAGAACAACAAGGACAGCAACAACAACCTCATCAATGAGGCAACAGAATAGAGAACAACAAGAACAATGATGACAACAATAACATCAGATACTTAACGGAAACCTTAGGAAAATGAAACTTAATAATTTCTATGAACAACCTTATATGGACATTTTTTAATTAAACTCTTTGATTACATATATAGGCTGACTTCTTGTCGACTTCTCATACGGTTGACATCTCATCCACTTGAGACTTAGACTACCCTCATATGAGAAAACTCAGACCAATCTGATTGGTTGCAAGACATTGATTGGTTTGAAGTTTGGCCAGTCCCCTTACACGTAGGAAATGTAACTCACGCTTGTTTACCGCGTTTTTCATCTTGTCTGTGCCTTGGTATAGGTTGACCTGTTAAATTTGCTTCGTTGCTCTGAAAAAGCCCTAGTGGGCGAAACTAGTCAGCACTGGAAGATCAAATCAATGTCTGTTCCTTTGAGTAGATAGTTAGGCCCTCAACAGTATACAAAAAATAATAATTCTTGATATACAATCAATCATTTTGTGATTCATTATCCTATATATTTTCTTAAGATCTTATCATCACCAGTGCAGTCCTGGTAATATTAGGCGTGCGATCGCACGCGCACGCCTCCACACACGCCTGAAATTTCCAAGGCGTGCGTTTTATCGCACGCCCAAACATAATTTTCCTAGCTGGACTTTCATAGTTTCTATGTGGTTTTTGGCGAATAATGATATGTTTTTACGTTGGTTTGTTTTCTTTCAAAAAGTTTCTAAAATTTTGTAGCGTTTCTTTAATCGCCACGTCATCCTGGTCCTGGTCCATACTACCAAAATTACAAAGCGGCAGACGGGAGAGGTCAAGGAGTTTGGCAATCCACTTTTCCTGTTGTCCTATTTGATGAAGTGTGAAGATGAATTCAAAATTAATATAGATTCGACAAAGTCATTAGCAGATTAAAGAAAGGGATTAGAGCATAGATGAAGGAAAACAACCAAACCTTTCCATGTTATGTTAGTAAAACTATTCGTTGGCCTACACTTGCGAAGCCTTTAGAAATTATCGTCGCAAAAATGTGAGCATCATGAGTTTTGTTCATTGGTCTAAAATTTAGAAACTTGATCATGAAGATAGAATGGGAAAGACAATTATTTACGCTGACAGAATGATTGTGTTCCCCCTTGCTTTTAGCAATTCTTTCGCACGGTTTCTTGCTGGGATGATTTTGCTAAGATATGAAGTTTTCAGGTTGCCTTTGGATCTCCAGCGCCTTGAACGCCTCGCCAAACTCAAAATGTTTACCACGTAGTCATCAAATGCTCGTTTAACTAACGGAGGCGGATTTCACTCTTTCGAAACAGCATGCAAGGTTTTTCGGAAAAAAGGATTTTTGATGGGTTTTTCTTGAAAACAAACGGGCTTGCCGAAAGTGTACGAGATTTTTGGGAGCGAAATACCCCTCGAGACAAACAGTTTCAAATTGTAAATTGATCAACAGTTCTGGCCTCTCTGAGCACCGTTGCCGTTATATCATAATAGCGATTTTATCTTGGGGCTGGGGCAATATCCTGTACGAAAATACAAGGCCATGTAATAGCCATGTACAAGCCTTGTAGTTATGGCCTTGTAACCTTGTAATAGCCTGGAATAGCCTTGCTGTAACCTTGTAAATGGCTTGAAAAATGCTAATTAGCCTTGTAGAAGCCTTGTGGAAACCTTGTGTTAGACTAGTTGCAGCTTGGAACCTTACTGATAGCCTTGTAATTTTCTTCCAAGGTTAGTACAAGGTCATAACAAGGTCATAATCCCCTCTACAAGGCTAAAACTTGGCCTGTACAAGGCCAAGTTTAGCCTTGTATTTCTGTACAGGATGCTTTTCCTGGATGGTGATCAACAAGCCATCAACCATTCTGCACAGCTCTTTCAAGAACAAGATTCCATGCTCAAGACGAAATGTCATGGAAGACCACGAAGGAAACCATATACAGTTTTAAAATCGAAATAACGAGCCCCCGATGTAACTTTTGTGGTTCCCTTTGGATTTGATTGCTCCAGAATTGAACGATATCGAGCTTTAAGCAAGAGGGTGCATAGACCGTAGGAATACATTAGGCTTGGTATTCTCGATTTATTTCTAATTAAATTGAAATAGTAATGTAATCGTTTTCGTTGAATTGGAGAATGTCTGTCTTCTTTCACTCAATCTGTTTTGACAACGATGAGCTGTTCCAGCATTATATGACATTTAGAAGGCTATTAAGTGCCCTAAGCAACGATAAAACACTTTTTTTGGATCGCACGCCATTGCACGCCTAAAATATTTAAGGCGTGCGAATAGCAGCACGCCACCAAATTTCATATTACCAGGACTGCCAGTGACTGCAATTTCATTGCCATGTATCTTTTATCATTTTATCTTCAGCTAATTTGCACAATTCACACATATACACACAACCATGTCTTCAATTTCAAAATATAAATCGACAACAACCTATAAATTTCAGAATATCATCACCGGATCCATTTCTCGAATCATGAAACAGTTTCAGAATTTATTTAGTCCCAAGAGAGGGAGAAAGAGCAGAGTCTTAAGTAGATTACAATAGAGTCGCAGATCCAAGAGTGCCAGTGATTTCAAGTTGTGTTCTGGCACATGAAATAGTGTCAGAAAAATAGTCTGTACAGGAGTCTAAGGGTCACACGTCAAAAGCCCCTTTGATTATCAGAAACCCCTCCCAACCCCTCCTGTAAGATTTAGAGCAACAACATTTTAAGGTCGTAGATGTTGGTTCTATTTTGATATATTCTCTATTCTCGATTTATCAGTACATAATGATAAGTTCTGGCAGGCTACTATGATGATCTAACCAGGATAGGCTCAGCAATATTGTGTTTAAACTTGAGAATATGCTAGGAAGTTTGTTTTGCCTTATTTACCTTATTACTTGTTTATCATGCACTCATCTTTTCACAAACTTACTAAACTGACTAGTGCTACTATCATGAAAGACTCTTACAAGTAACTGTAGTTAAATACTAAATAAATGTAGTTATTTTCGGTTGAATGAAATAAATTAGAAAATAACAGAAAATTGCTTACCAGGGACTTCGGCCCAGGCACAGGAGTTTGCATGGATGGCTTGGCGTAATCTCCATCTTCTGGACAGATTACTGTTGAGGCTGGTCTGCACAAGACCAATTTGGAACCTTGAACAAATAAATTAACATTATTTTAATAAGGAGATATTAGAAATTTTAGCTGTTCTACAAAAGAGTTTGGATCAAGTGAAATTTGTATACATTTTTACACGAAAGGTTCAATTGAGGGGTGTAAGAGCTTCCATCACAGTTATGCACATTTGAAAATTCTACTATAGCAGAAAAATATCATTTGACTTGGACTCTGGTACAGTAGAATAGCTGAGAGGTCTATGGTACTTCTTGTATAGTACCCGGCAGCCTTTGCGCGCCTTGGGATTGATTGGGATCGTGATCCTGAGAACACGGCACATTTTTCAGGATCAGGATTGCGATCCGGATCACGATCCACCCCTGAAGTGGGATTGAATTTTAGGGGATTACGATCGTGATCGAGTGTTTGCAAGGCACATTTTTTCAGGATCGGGATTGCGATCTGGATCGCGATCCTGTATTTTTGCTTCTTGTAAATGGGGTACTACTTCCACCATTATGGACCCTGGAGGTGTGCTTATCTCATGCAGAAATCAGAAGACAAAGAGGTCACAAGAAATTGTTTTAATACTAACCCAATGTTCCTTTATGGAGAGCCCCAAAGCTCCTCTTCAGGGAATTAAATCTTGCCATCAAGCTTACGGTTGTCATGATTTATACACCAATTATAAGTTTTCTTCTCACTGAAGACTCTAGCCATTCTGTTTAAGACAAAATTGAAATATGCTGAAAACCATTTTACAAAGCTACTCCTGTCTTCTAGGCCTGGCCATAATTATTAAAAGAGGAACTACAGTAAATGGCTCTCCTGATGATGTAAAAGTAAGCTATTTCTAAATAAATATATAGAGAATGAATAAAAAAGAGATTTCAAGGAGAGCAATCTACTATACAAACTCCAGAGCAATAATCTACAGCTCCCCTCCGGAATATGATGGGAGCATGAAGAGGAGCAAGAGCTAAGGCCCTCCTAAAATGGCCAGGCATGGTCTCCCAACAAATTACAATGTATCAATGCCAACAAACCAAGTGGTAAACATTTGGGATGCAATGCTCTCAAAGAAACAACTTGACTAGCTTGTGAATTTTGCACTGAGTTCACGAGGGCCATCAGGAGTTAAATCAAAACTATTCTGCTTCATTTTCTGTGAGCAAAATTACAGTATCAATTTTTAGATTCTTTAATTTGGACTTTCTCCAGAAAAAAGTATGAGACACGCAAGAAGCTGTTCTTAATGAAGATCTCCTTGTGAACATTCTTCATCCACACTACTGTGCAGAACTCTGAATGTGTGCCTAAAACTTTTGATCCTCCCTTTGCGTCCCTTTGCATGTAGCGGCCCAGGGTTATTGCTGTTGGATTTTCTCTAATAAACCCTGTTAATGACTAATGGGCTAGTTCTTCAGGAACTAAGTTCACTTTTAACACTAGTCAATTTTGAATTAAATTAATTCTTAAATTAAACTGCTTCCTCTGTTCTCATCACATTTGAAACATATTTTCTTTCATGTATTTCAGCTGTGAAGTTGTAAATCTTTGTGCAACTGAAATCATGACAGTAAAGTGATACTGTTACCAAGGTGGGCTGAAAATATTTTCTGCAATGTCAGAGGCCAGACTGGAAAGGTGGTATTTTGTGCATGCAAGTTGAGATGGCTTAAGTAAGATTTCCACGGAAATTTAACAATTTCTGCAGTTGAAAATAGGTTAAAGCAATAGATCTTTTGTTTCTTTCCAACTGCGCGGCTCAGATTAGAAACCACACACCTTCCTGCATGTGGAAGATATTGCAAGTGCTTCTGGCAGGAAGGAGTCCTGAGTATGCAAGATATTGCAAGTGCATGCAAGTGCTAGACTATACAAACTGTCCAATTTGGGTCAGAGGAGGCACCAAAATTTTCAGCAAAATCAAAAGAGGGGTTACGAAAATTCCATCAAATACTCATGTCTTCCACCTCCTCCCCAGCAAGAATTAATGGCCCGTCCCTAAAAGTGCCAAAAACTTCAGAGTCAAGAAAGACCAACCAACTCCTGCTGGGGTTTAGTTTCTCTTGGCAAAGATTTGGAATTCAAAGCAAAAATATGACCCACAAAGAATATAATTGGTTTGTGCATTGGCTGTTCTCTACCAAGCTAGGCTTCGTTATTGCTTCATTTTTGTGAAGTGCTTCATTTTGGAAGACAGAGGAAGCGGCCTCCTCTTGGGGCCATTTACGAGTACGTTTAGGCCATTTACAACCCGGTCGTCCGTTTTTAGCAAATAAACTGTTAACCCTAGCATGAACAAGAAGTTTCTTCATAAAAGCAACGTCTCTAAACATCTAATTAACTAAAATACCAGGTAAAACGGTTAATAACATACCAGATTCTGAAATAGCAGTATCTTTGTAGCACAAGTCCGTCTTTGCGGTGTTTCTAATCTGAGCTTTTTGAAATAAGAGGATCCTAATCTTGCTACAAGCCTCGTTTGTGTGTTCCAGTCACATGTCCCAATGTCCCTGTAATCCCTGTCCATTTCTATGCTTTTGTCCTTTGGTCACATGGCGAAGGGAAGTTGAAAAGATGTCACAATTCAAGATAATGTGTCCATGTAAGTACAGCTGTGTATACACTCTTATCAAAATTTGGCAATGGCAGATTTGTGTGACAATAGACCAATCAATCAAAAGTAATTAATGATCGCAAACGATGAGATTTATGCAGCCGATTTGTCAACTCACAAATATACAAAGAGCAAAGCAGAAATAGTCAAAAATTTCGGGCAATGTTTTGAAAAAGCATGGGCAAAAATATTTTTCAAGCAATGTATTGCGACGAACAAGGGCAGATTTTGTAATACAATAGCATGAGTTGCTTTTGATTGACACCACAATCTGAAACCCAGGTAGCTAGCTCGCTCGTTGTGCATTCCACAAATTGTTCTGAAGAGAAAACATGAGCATATATCGAAAGAGAAGAGAAGAGAAAGAGAAGGATATATCTACACATCCATCTCGGGCATTATATTTCTTTGGTTCAGAAGCCAATTGGGAGGCGATTCAATTCTCTTATTTAAATGGGTGTAATTAAAACACTTACTGCTCAACTTCTGAACCAAAGAAATAAAGTGCCTAGGGAACAAGGACAGATTTGGTAAGACAATAGCACGAGTGGGTTTTGATTGACACCGCAATTCAAAGCGATTAGCGATCGCAGACAAAGGAAATTCTCTCAACCAGTAATGCAAAACAGGCAAAGCCGCAAAAGTTTCTCTGAAACCCAGGTAGATAGCTCGCTTGTTGTGCATTCCAGAAAGGGTTTTTAAGAGCAAACATGAGCATATATCGAAAGAAGAAGGATATATCTACAGATCTACCATGGGCATTTAATTTATTTGGTTCAAAAGCTGATTGGGAGGTGATTCAATTCTCTGATAGTTTTAGGTGTAATGAAAGCACTTACTGCTCGGCTTCCGAACCAAAGAAATCAAATGCCCTGGGTAGATGTGTGGATATATCCTTCTTCTTTCGATAAATGCTAATTTTTGCTCTTAAAAACAATTTCTGGAATGCACAACGAGCGAGCTAGCTACCTGGGTTTTTTGAGGATTTGTTTGCTTTGAATCAACTCATACTATTGTCTTACAAAATCTGTCCTTGTTATTGAGACATTTTGTCGATTTATCTAAAATATACCCCTTGCACTGAGTGGAGGTGTTGTGGCGCAGTGGTGCAATTCTCTCCGGCGGACTGGGTTTGATCCCAGTTAGAGCCCCAAACGAAACTACATCTTCGCAACTTCCTGAATGCTAGGAGATACTCTTGAAAACAACGATCAGTGTTTAGCAGGCGTAGCTCTCTTGAACATGGATGCACATTCAAAAAGATAAAACGACTACAAGATACAGTGTCATCTGTTGATCGATAGCAATAGTATGTATTAAACAAAATAATTCTAATCTACAAAATGCTATCAGAATGTTAAATATCCCATTAAACATTAAACTGCCAAGATCATATATCTATAAATCTGAAATCAAGAAGCTCAGTATATTAACCAGCTAGGTCTGAAGCGATAATTAGGGTACATAACTTATTGCTTGGGTAATAGAAATATGAACTACTGCTATCTAAATATTGTACAATTAAGTGGCTAGAGAGGTAGGTAGCAAGCTCGGACAACGCTCATGTGCCGGGGGATTGCTAAAAGATAAGAAACAGTACTGGAGTATTTCAACTTAATTTTGATCCACACGGCTGTTATAAATATACTTTTTGAGAGTTTGAAAGTCTGTAAGTTGTAAGGGGGGGGGGGGGAGACAGAGTCAGGTAGGTACGATTAAAGTTCTAGAAATTAAAGTGTTACAATGTGTTAGAATGTGATACAGAGCAAAAGATTCGGGAGAGAAAGGTTTGTCTCTGTTTGACATCAGAGGACCTTTTNTTTTAAATTTTGTAAGTTTTTAGGGGGGGTGGGGAAGACAGAGTCAGGTAGGTACGATTAAAGTTCTAGAAATTAAAGTGTTACAATGTGTTAGAATGTGATACAGAGCAAAAGATTCGGGAGAGAAAAGTATGTCTATGATTGACATCAGAGGACCTGTTGGGCGATTTACTCCCAGAGGCCCAGACATAATGTTACTAAGTTCCTTAGAGCAATGCTTATGAAAATAGCGATAGAAGAGACGCAAAGCCAAGACACAAAGCCGAGGCTGTGAGCAATGCAGCAGCATTACAAAGTTTTAATAAATATCTTCAATATTTAAGCATTTGCTTTCTTTGAAAATGCAGAGTGAATTTGGAGCAAATACCACCTTCCCACGCACAGCAATGCCATGCCCATGCCTGTTCCCTATTTCTAGCATATTGAAGAAGCTAGCAGAATCAGCTGTTATTGGATACATACATGTGTCTCATGAATAAATTCGTGATCATTAATTCCATATGATACAACTGAAAAAGTAGAAAAGAGAATCATCTAGGCTTGCTTGGATCCTAAATTCGTCAGCTTATTTGAATGATTCACGATTTAGTTTTTCAGCAAGTAGGAAAGGGTATGACCTCTACACACCAAGCAATATTCTTTGCACATTCCTCTTGAGCCTTAACTACCGGGAGTATAAAAATTTGCATCTTACAAGTAATCATAAAAGTTTCGTCATACCATCCATCATGAAAATATCTTCATATGCATGTGTGTCAACGCCAAGGACCAACATAATTCTGGGCATATTGCAATATCTTTAAATGACTTTGAATTGGATAGGCAATGAATTTGAGGGAATTGACACTTTTAAGGAGCTAACTGCTTTTGAAGCATATCCTGAAGTCACAAGAAATGATTACAAAAGTGACTTTTCATTACGGATTTCCACTTACATTGGGTTCTAACGTGCTGCACGCTACTCTTATGTCATGTAGAAGTAGAACTTTCATATCAAATCACAAATTACAGCTTCTGTCTGGCTAAAAATGCCCGGTTTTGTAGAAAATAATTGCTCAGAATGGTTTTTCATGCCGTACAATTTCATCTTATTTTGGAAGGTCATAATAACAATCGCATGTTAAATTCAATTGATCTTTCATGCAACTACAAAAGAACTTTGCAACTCTCTAAAAGGTGTCATCTCAAGGGGCAATGTGTAAGGGCGAAGCAAGGGCAAACTTTGTTAAACAAAAGATTCAGGTTTCTGAAAAGACAATGCGATTTGCATTTCTGAAGAAGACATTTCACACCTCTGAATGCACTCAGTCAATCAAAATAAACTGCGTTGAAAGCGTGAAGTGCATTCTCGAGGATGTCAAAATTACTCTGTCTAACCAGAACTCTATCGTTTGTTTTACAATAACCACCCTTAAAATTTTCATATTGCTCAGTCTCGCTCGACCTTTCAGCTTTCTTTTGGACTGCATGGTTGTGAGCTCCTGAGAACTCTGGTGGTGGACTCTCATGGTGGCATCGCCCTTGCTGCTTTACGAGGTGTAACTCTGAAAAAACGTTGTGTGGCTTTGCCACGTTATATCGTTTATATATATATACCCTTGCTTATGCTTAGCCTGTTGCTTATTGCTTATGCGTTGGTGCTTTAGAAGTAACATGACCAAATACCTGATACAAATCTACATAATACTGCCTATGCACAAAAGTAAACATATACCCGAATAACAAGAAAAAGTAGTAGTATACGAAACTGTCCATTAAAAGAGTAGAGTGTCCAATCACAGGCATGATATAGCTCCCTCGGACTTGAGTTTATTCAGAGTGTCATCGATAATGTCATATGTAAGTTCTGCATGGCGATCTGTATATATCAGAGCAGGACGGAAACGGAGGGAATGCTCTCCACAACCATGAGCAGCTAAACCTGGTTGAATTGAAAACAAAAACCAGTATTATATATAGCATAGG
>REGL01000948.1:108043-120259 GCA_004194395.1 Aurelia aurita complex sp. Pacific
ACATAATACTGCCTATGCACAAAAGTAAACATATACCCGAATAACAAGAAAAAGTAGTAGTATACGAAACTGTCCATTAAAAGAGTAGAGTGTCCAATCACAGGCATGATATAGCTCCCTCGGACTTGAGTTTATTCAGAGTGTCATCGATAATGTCATATGTAAGTTCTGCATGGCGATCTGTATATATCAGAGCAGGACGGAAACGGAGGGAATGCTCTCCACAACCATGAGCAGCTAAACCTGGTTGAATTGAAAACAAAAACCAGTATTATATATAGCATAGGTTCCAAATCTTTAAAGGGAGTACAAAGACCAGCAGCCTTTGCCATCGTTTGTGTTTGTTTTTGTGAATTTCGTACAGTCAGTTATTCTGGAAGCTGTGCAAAGCAAGTCGCTGACTTCGCGAAAAGCATGCTGGTCTTTGTACTCCCTTTAAATTGCCATAAAAAGGTGGGTGTAAAATTCTATGACCTATTTCTTCTAGCTGAATGGCTTGAAAGAACCTCTAGCTACTTACCTATAATTCTACCGTTGCGCATTTAAGAAATTTTGAATATTTTTTGAAATCACAGCGTATTTATATTCTCACTCATTTGAGGATGTGACGTCATCAAATTTCTAAATCATAAAACAGAAGAGTGATAGACTTTTGCTTGATACCACATTGTAGACATCCATAAACTATGGGTTTCTTCGAAATTATCTTATGTTGCGTCAAGCAGTTTAGAAATTACGATGGTTTTAAGTCTTCTTGAAAATTTTCTTGAATTCTTGAAAAAGAATTATAGCAAAACATCAAAATAATCAAAATAAGCATGATGCATGTTTGAAAAACATCAAAATAAGATAATTTCCCTCAAAATGAAACTGTGTACAAATTAGGTATCATCTGTACTACATTAGCCTGCGTGCAGACTCTGTCAGAAAATTGAAAAGAGGAAAAAAAGTAGAGTCTGCGCAACTGAGCCACTCTTCTTGTTCAATGACATCAGCATTTTTTCAACTACTGTCCTCTTTGATGAATGAAAATTTGAAACGATAAAGATCTTTATTGTATATTCCAGAAGTTTGTGCTAATTTGCTATATCCAAAGAAATCAGGGTCATAGAGACTCAGTGATGCATTAATTTAGCTCCAAGCTTAAATAAAGCAGTAACAAATGTCAGAACAATAGAGGAAAGGTTACTTTTAATCTCGTCTGTAGAATGATTGCAATCATAATTTCAATGTTTTTTCAAACATTTCCTGATTCCAGATTTTCAACGTTGTTTGCTTTGAAAATGCCATTTTAGAAACTAACAAAGACGATTGAGTTCCCTAAACCAATCAAATTTCGTTCCGTGAATCCTGGGAACCTGGGAACCTGTGAACAAGAAATGTGGATCGGTTGCGCAGACTCTACTTTTTCTCTCTCGTTCCTATCTTGTCCTATCCAAGAGTCTGCACGCAGGCTATACTACATCGAATTAAATAGGTTTGAAACCCGGGGGGTGTACTTGACTTTCAATTGTATGGGAGTGTGCACTCCAAAGAGAAAATTTTTCACCCGACTTTAGAAATTTTCCCTCAAAATGATAGCCGACTTTAGAAAAAATCGGCGAAAAGTATACCCTAAAACGTAAGAATTCGTCAAAAAACAAATAAATAAAACTTTTGACAACCGGCTTTAGAAAAATTGCCTTCTTTTGATATCCGGCGTTAGAAAAAAAAGGCGAAAATCGATACCCGGAAAGGAGTGCACATCCCGTCAGCAAAATATACTAAGTAGCCCCCCGGGGTTTGAAACTGGATTCAATTGTGCTACATCTTTCAAAGCCATTTCAAAGGCAGCCCTTCAATGATGACATTAATAAGCTCTATGCTACGTACCACTGCTCCACAAGTGATGTACAATCTTGTTCCTTGTTTCAGTATTGGGGAAATCAATGGCACAGAGTGTTCCAAGTCCTCTTGGGTTTGAGACCAAGCCGGGGTAAGAACTCTGAAATGAAAAGAACAGAATCACGAGTTTTTATACAAATCCAAAAACATTGTAGAATCAGGAAGTGCATAAAATTCTTCAGGATCGGTTTCTACAGCTGCTTCGTCAAGCAGCTGATATAAACAAAGCCAACCAACAAAGATAGCCTCCTGTACGAAAATACAGGCCATGTACAAGCCTTGTAGTTATGGTCTTGTAACCTTGTTCTAGCCTTGAAAAGCCTTGCCGTAACCTTGTAAATGGCTCGAAAAATGTTAATTAGCCTTGTGGAAACCTTGTGTTAGACTAGTTGTAACTTGGAATCTTACTGATAGCCTTGTAATGTTCTTCAACGGTCAGTACAAGGTCAGATCAAGGTCATAATCCCCGCTGCACTTAGCCTGTACAAGGCTAAGTTTAGCTTTGTATATTCAGAGATTAGGATGGAGAACTCACTAATATATCCACGTACCGTGTGTGCTAAGATGATGTATCAGCCTTTGCAGAAATGTATGAGGCACAAGTGTTGCAGTGATTTTAATGAGATACTAATCATTTTCTTGCAGAAAGTCTAAGAGGCCCTTTACATGAGACCCGACATGAAACTCGTGCCGGCATGAGTTTCATGCCGATGCCGGCACGAGTTTTCATATCGGGTGCTGGTCTGAGCTACTGTTGTGTTTACATGATGTCGGGGTGACATGAAAATTTCATGTCGTTTTTACATGCCGGCATTGAAATGGGATGAAACTCTCATGCAAACACAATTTTTTTCATATCGGGGCGATATAAAAACTAAATCTACATGACAAATGTATGCGTATTTGGAAAGTTTCATGTCGGGTCTCCTGGCGACATGAGTTCATGCCGGCTGGAGTTTCATATCGGCTCTCATGTAAACAGAGTGCATTTTCGTGGCGGCACGAGTTCATGCCGGCATGAGTTTAAAGGGCCTCCAACTTGGATGTAAAATTTGATTGCACTAATTGGTCAAACCAATACAGAGTTATAGATTACTTTGCTTAGGAGCCAGTCTTGAACGTACTTAAAGGGGCTGTACAAGCTAAACTTCCAAAAATCTTAAACTTTCTCTCCCTAATGCAGGCAAGTAGCAGCAGGTAAATTGCAAATGAAGATGTTTTCTGCATGTTTGAACCCCGTAGAATTCGCCAGTGCTATCAGATTTTTTATGCAATCAACGATTATATAGATACAGCTGGATTCTGAGCGACGAGTTTCAGATGTGTATAGCCTAAACACACGAAAGGCAACAGGCATGCTAAAGAAATTGTAAGTCATGCGCCAATTAGAGAGGAATTTCTCATAGAATATGATGATATTGGCCAGCTGATCTTTATCTTTGTGTACAAAAATTTAAAGGCAATCTGTCCCCCTCGATGAATGAAATAAAATTGACAAAGATCTCTGTTGTATATTCCAGAAGTTTGTGCTAATTCGTTTTATCCAAAGAAATCAGGGCCATAGAGACTCGGTGATGCACGAACTTAGGTCCAGTGAAACTAAGCAGTAACTAAGCTCAGAACAGTAGGGGACAGAAGGTCTTTAAAAGAGAATCAACAGTTCTGAGAACGTTTTGCCGAGTTTCAGTTTAATAAAATCAAAAGGAGGGAATGGTCAGCATAGGTTCCAAATCTTTAAAAAGGCTGGTGTAAAATTGAGTGACCTATTTCTATGAACTGAATGACCTCAGAGAAACTTTAGCAAATTCTCTTTAATTCTACCGTAGGACTTTCTGAAATCTCTAATATTTCAGAGTTAGAATGTTTTTCCTCTTTGTCAAGAATTCAACAAAAATTTTCAAAAAAACTTAAAACCATCGTAATTTCTAAACTGTTTGACGCAACATGAAGTACTTTCAAAGAAAACCATAGTATATGAATGCCTACAATATGGTATCAAGCAAAAATCTGTCACTCATCTGGTTTATGATTTAGAAATTTGATGACGTCACATCCTCAAATGAGCTGAAATTTAAAATACGCTGCAATTTGAAAAATCTTCAAAATTCCTGGAAAGTCCAACGGTAGAATTATAGATAAGTATCTAAAGTTTCTTTCAAGCCATTCAATCAGAAGAAATAGGTCATTGAATTTTACACCCACCTTTTTACGCCGAGATAAAAATTTGGAACCTATGCTGGAATGGTCATCCTCCAAGGCACAAGTCCACTTATCTATCATTTCAACCACTGCAGTTCCGATCCATATTTCTGCTTAGGCCAAATTTGATTTTCAGACAGACTGAAATTGCAGCGTGCCTGCAAAGGACCCTAAGTGACAATGGCTTTCTAATAACCCTCTTTCGCATGTACAAGGAGGTGGGTAATGAGCCAAATTCATACCTGCAATTTGTGGAGGCGACTGAGAAGTGCTTTTCCGGCAACTTTGGTTCTGTTGATGAGGTTGTCATCTTCAATTGCCTTCAAGACTGTTTTCAGCATGCAAACTCTTGCTGGATCACCAAGCCAAGTATTGAAGATGCGGAAGCTCTATAAGAAAATATAATACATTATAGTTCGGCAGATTAGCAGAGGAATCGCGCACTTCGTTACATCCCCTGTTTTATTTGCCTTCGGTGGTTAATCTTTTCACGTCATACCTGTCTAGTCTTGCTCCAGGTATATTTCATGCTTAATCAGCGTGGAATGGAGACTGGCCATTGCACGGGAGAATGCTGAGGGAGAGGATGCTGCAACAATGCAAGAGTGAAGAATTTCACTCCCTCACTTTCCTCCTTCACAGCGTCCTCCTCTGCAGCTTAATCAACGCAATGGCTACCATGGCAATTGCAAGCTGATTATGCACAAAAAGAAACTTAAGAGTAAGTCTGTAGTTGAACTTGCTACAAGTTTGTCTCTCTTGTCAGCTCAAAACGTGGAATTGAGGAAGCAGAATCTTCTCTCTTCTCTCTGTTGTTCTGTTTTGCGTCATCTTTCACGTGTTATGATGGAAAGAGACAAGCGAGAGAGACTTGTAGCAAGTCCAGTTTGTGGTCTGTCTAAAAAAGATGTCACGTGAAAATACCCACATTTTTCATGAGCAATTTTGAGAAATCCAGGGTTATGCACAAACAATGACACCTATAACAAACCTACAAAAGTTAATGAGACCACCCCTACCTAACATGCTACAAAACTAACTAATATAGGACGCAACGTGTATTCTTCTTAAAGTCAGGGCTGGATACAAAAACAGGAAAAGTGGGTGTGAGGGCACATTTTTCGTTTCATGAAATCAATGGTTCAAACTAGACTTCCTTAAATGTTTTTCCTATAATATTAATAGCATCACCTGTGGCATTCAAAATCGCAGTTGTGGCTGATGAAACACATAAAAGATAAAACTGAAAACATGGTTATTTCTTCTTTGAAAAGGTACATCATCTCGCTTGTGACGTAGGTTCCAAATTAGTTTTTGAAAACATACCCCTATCAAAATGACAAAATTGTGTAACTTTAGAAGTATGACTTGCATAAGATGTATATTTTACGAATAAACAAAACAGTTTATAGTAATTTTTTCTCTCCCTTGTCTTAACATTTTAGTCCAGATACCTAATGGAAGAATTTATAGATAGTTTAATCCCAATTGGGTTTTACAAGTAAGTTTATAGCATAACGAAAATCTTTAAAATTTAAAAGTTATCTAATAGAGATGTGCCTGAAATGTAAAAGGTTATTAGCAAGCGTGATCGCAGCAAAACATAAAGAAAAATAATCTGTACGTAACATGGGATCCATATCAACGGAGGAATAAAGAGAAAGATTGCTGGGACTTTTAAGAACACCAAAGTTTGTGGAGGTCTACAATGGTAACATGGTGGTAGCCACATCTCTTTTCTTGTTTACGATTTAGAAATTTGATGACGTGACAAAGAATTGAAAAATGAAAAACGATGTCATCTTGAAACTAATAACGATCAAGAAAGGGTCACGGTGAATTGCAGCAAAGCTCTAAAACTTCCCTTCAGGCCTTTCAATATTATGAAAGAGGGAATAGCCAATCACACCAGTCTCTTTTTAACTTACAGTTGACAGCCCAATGGCAGATTGCTGGATCATCTCATCACCTTAAGTTGTTGCATCTTCTTCAGTCGTACACTATATATCATCATCTATACACATCTAACGGTTGACTGTCACAATGTCCTTCATAGCAAAGGGCTCAAATTTTTCAAATCTTTAAAAAGGTCGGTGTAAAATTCTATTGCAGTTTTCTTTGAACTGGATGGCGTGAAAGGAACTCATGGTACTTTGCTGTAAATCTGCCGTGGAAATGTTTTGATATCTTTATTTTTTTTAAAATGGCAGCAATTTAATTATTTTTGAAAAATTCATGGACAATTTCGAAAAAAATTTAAATCATCGTAAATCCTAAGCTAATTGAGGAAACACTATATAATCTTCAAGAAAACCATAGTTTATGAAGGTCTACAATATGATAGCAAACAGAAATGTGTAGCTTTTCTAGTTTAGGATTTAGAAATTTGNGGCTCAAATTTTTCAAATCTTTAAAAAGGTCGGTGTAAAATTCTATTGCAGTTTTCTTTGAACTGGATGGCTTGAAAGGAACTCATGGTACTTTGCTGTAAATCTGCCGTGGAAATCTTTATTTTTTTTCAAAATGGCAGCAATTTAATTATTTTTGAAAAATTCATGGACAATTTCGAAAAAAATTTAAATCATCGTAAATCCTAAACTAATAGAGGAAACACTATATAATCTTCAAGAAAACCATAGTTTATAAAGGTCTACAATATGATAGCAAACAGAAATGTGTAGCTTTTCTAGTTTAGGATTTAGAAATTTGATGACGTCATAGCCCCAAATTCAATAAATGCCGCCATTTTGAAACTAATCAAGATATCAATAAATTGCCACGGCAGGTTTGCAGCAAAAGCCCAAAGTTCCTTCCAAGCCATTTATTTTAATGAAAACTGCAATAGAATTTTACACCGACCTTTTTAAAGATTTGAGCCCTATGTTGTCCTTCATCAATTGTTCCCATATCCTCTTATCCTCAGAAAAAAGTCCCTCGAGTGTTTCAATTGCTTGTTCAGGTGTCTTATTGTGTTAGTTTAGTTGGATGTCTACGGGCGCAAGATCTTTTTCCATAATTTTATCCAAGTTAAGCTTGGTCTGCCTCTCTTCTTTCTCACTGGTTGCATTGCAGTGATTCATATAAGGCTAGCCTAACTGGCAGATAAAGTCTCATCAAGCGACCAAGCCAATCCAACCTTCTCTTTCTAAAATTTGTCCATTCGTGTTTGCCCACGAAAGTATCTGATTATGTCCATATATTTTATATTAAGTTTAGTTGTCTACTGTATAAAAGTGCAGTTATTTTATGATTCGTTATTTACTTTAACTACCCTTTAAACAATCTACAAATAGTCTAAAAATAATCTTCAAATAAACTTTAAATATTCATGGCTTTAAATTATCTTTAATAAAAAAACTGAAAGCATTTTCAGTAATAAGATGGCTGGGGAATAAAACATAAATATACATTGCAAAACAAAGGTCAGGAGGGAATATAAGTAGGAAAAATAACGCAATAATGAAATAGGTAACAAAGTGATTTGCCCCCTAGATTCAATCTGCCAGAATTGAAGGATAGATTGTTGATAAATACCAGTAAAGCTGGTGTACTCTATGCAGCCTCCCACACCAGACTTGCAGCTAACTGCCTCTATAAATAGATTTAAAGCAACAAAGACATGTTACGATTGAANTCTTTAATAAAAAAACTGAAAGCATTTTCAGTAATAAGATGGCTGGGGAATAAAACATAAATATACATTGCAAAACAAAGGTCAGGAGGGAATATAAGTAGGAAAAATAACGCAATAATGAAATAGGTAACAAAGTGATTTGCCCCCTAGATTCAATCTGCCAGAATTGAAGGATAGATTGTTGATAAATACCAGTAAAGCTGGTGTACTCTATGCAGCCTCCCACACCAGACTTGCAGCTAACTGCCTCTATAAATAGATTTAAAGCAACAAAGACATGTTACGATTGAAAAGATAATATTCCCACCAATTATAAGTAAAGATACACTCATCTTTTTATAAGAAACAGCTTATAAGAAACGGTAGGCTCAATTTTTTCGAGACTTAGGAAATTACCCTACCTGAAGCCAAGAAACTTTTTTTAATTTGCAGCTTTACTTTTCGCAGGTCACTCAAAATGCACACTGCATAGCAAAAATGCACACTGCTCATTTACAAACTTTTGGTAGAAAAGTGTCCAAAAATAAAAGAAACTACCTACCAGCCTCAGACTTTTGTTTCTTATAAAAATACAAGTGTACTGTACCCTATCTAGCCAACGAGTGCCATATATTGCCTTATCATAACTTAACCGCCTTTTCCAAGGCATGGAAGTGAAATGATGCCTCGAATATGAGTTTTTTTGATGAACGTGTATTTCCATAATGTTTTTTTGGTTCACTTTCATTCCATATCATCAAAGCGAACGAACGGAGCTAAGTGGAGGTAAACTACAAATAACAATTGTTGTGGCCTTGCTAAAAGTCTAGAGAGAGACTTGTAGCAAGTCCACTATGGTTGGGGAGATGAGATACCGTGTGTCTGAGGAAACTTATGTGTCCCCCCATGCAGTAGGTTAATGCTCATGCGCCCGTCAGAGTTCCAACCCAAAACGCTACTGCGCATGAGCATTAACCTACTGCACGGGGGGACACATACGTTTCCTCGGACAAACCGCATCTCGTCTCCCCAACAAACATAGAAACAGCATTAAAAACATTCAGAGACAGCGCCTCTTTAGTCTCAGCTGAAAGGCTTTTGTGTAATTTTGCTCCTTTGGAAGAAAAATATTTCCGTGGGGAAAATTCTTTGGTAACCTATGATTATCTGCAGTCATCTCAACGGACACGACAGGCTTGGAATGCAAAAATTAAAAACGTTCAGAGACAGCGCCTCTTCAGCTGAAAGGCTTTCGCGTAATTTTGCTCCTTTGAAAGAAAAATATTTGTCTGTGGGGAAAATTCTTTGGTAGCCTACGATTATCTGCTGTTATCTCAACGGTTACTACAGGCTTGGAATGCAAGAGCTTCCTATAACTGCACAGGTGCCGTGGACAAAGTTATGAATAGATCAGAAAGAAGCAAAACCTATTGCTAATCTACCATTTTGTACCGGAAAACACAAACTTTGCACTGCAACTGTTCATCCCCAAAAAGTGAATCACGCTGAGCATGCAGCTATCCTGAATTTATTTGTTCGGGATACAATCAGTTAAAGTCTTACGGATTTTCTCCAGAAGAGCTAGACCCCCATCTAAGTGCTTTAGATTATGCGCACTACCGATTGCAGGGTCATCGTCCTTCATTTTTCCTTTGTGAATTCGCGTATGCGCCAAAGCGCTCAACCCATTCCATTGATCAGCGAGCCAATCAGAGTAAACGCCCTTTCCATTTTGATTCATAAAAGGGGGAGTTCGCAGTATCCCGAACAATTATAGTCTGCCTGAAATTAGATGTCACATGAAAATGCCCGCAAATAACAAAAATATAAAGCCTTTGCTTGAAAAATTTGCGTTGTCGCAAATCTGACGTAACATCTAACTTGAGACTATGCGCATACTAACCGGTTTTGTATTGTGCAGTGTGCAGTAAAATATAAATCCCGACATCTTAAAAGTACAGACCAAGCTTGCGAGGTCTGTGCAATACGACCAAGGGCTTTATATTCTCCTGTAGAACTACAAACCGGTTAGAATGAGTTTTATTACCTGATTGCTTCTACTTTTGACTCGTATCGTTTAGTCAAACGCATTTTGTTATTGCTATGTCGGTTAAGTTTGTTGTAAACCTCACAGGCCTAAGTCAGTTGATGTGGTGTCAAAAATGCATCCTTGTATCGTATTATACAAGGTTACGGGAAAACTGCGGGAAAAGTGCGATTAACCAATGGGATTGGCGGGATTCTTGTATTGCCCCGTTTTTGAAACATCAGTCAGGTGATAATAGCTAAAACAGACCTTTTCACAAACAGAAATACATTTCGCGTCCAAGAACAACAGTGTGAAACAAATCTTTACCAGGTACATTACGCATAGCTTTCTGAAATCAAAATTCACAGCACAAATTTTGTATCAGCCCCCAGAAGAATGGACCTTAAACATACCTATATCAATTCCTTCATTTCTCAGCAACATTTGATACACCCCTAGTAACGATCCCACCGGACATTAAAGGGGCTCCGTCGTCAAACAGTAAACAAATCCGTAAACTCGCACGTGTTGGGGATTATCCATTGTTCATCCATCTTTCTCTGCAGTTTGTTTGGTGGCTTCATCCAAGCCACCAAAAAGTGACCGTTAAAAATCCACTTATATCCGAGCAATCGTAGAAGATATGAATGTTTGGTTTGTTCCTTAGTGAAGTACAATGATTAATGCCCAAACAGCAACTTTCACTTTGAAAAAAATACGAAAATCCTGTGTGATGTTGGTGATATCACCTTTCAAAAAACTGCAAAAATCATCGTTTTGTTTACATTTTGACGACGGAGCCCCTTTAAAAATACAGCAGGGAAATTTTGAAATCGTACATTGGGGAAAGGAAACGTGTGATCGAGCTTGTATGACTTTCGACGAAGAAACAATAATTTCAGCGGGGAAACGACAGAAGCAAGGCGGGGAACATTTTTTGACTCAAACTTAGCGGGGAAACAAGTTTTCTTGGCGGGTCATGCTGTTACTTTGGCGGGACAATGTTTCAGCGGGGTCGTTACTGGGGGTGTCTTGATTTGTCATACCGTAAAAGCCTTATTAAGCCCCCAGGGGACTCCAGAGGGAGCTTGAAAGAGAGGGGGCTTATTAGAGAAAAGGGCTTTCACAAAGTCAAATGAAAATGATATAAATGATAGCTTTTTAGCTCTTTCACCCAATATTTTGCGGAATCAAAATACAATTCTACAAGTCAAATACACCAATTCGGGACAGTTTGTATCCCAAACCATATCAAAATTGATATGCAAAATAGAAACTTTTTGGGAACCTCTGGTGTTAGATAAAAGTGGGTGTGGGCGTAATAGACAGGGGACGTGTAGGTAAGATTTTGGATAAGAAGGCAGGGGGCTTAGTAGAAAGGGCCAAATAGAGCTTCTGCGGTAAAAGCTAAGCGTAATCTAGATGATGAAATATTGTTGAGTCATGGGTTAACACACTAACACGGTCTTTTGCTATATTATCAATCAGTTTACTACACCTTAAATTCGACAATTGCTTTCGTTTCTCTATCTCAGCATATCTGCAGTTTCGGAGATGCATAAAATCACGTCAGTAATGGCGCGAACGAGACAATTGAAAGAAATCATAACTCTATTCTTGGCATCATTTTTCTTCCCTTTTTACATCATGCAACTAACCATATTATCCTACGTTATGAAACCAAACATGACAAGATAAATGTTACTAAAAAGAAAAGAACTTACATGTTTTGGTAGGAAATCATCTTTGAAATAATAACCACCGACTAACATTTTCTTTGCGAATGTTACGATCTCTGGCGCCTCAGGCAAGTCCCAATGTTCATGTGCCCTAAGAAAAACAACATTCTAAAATTAGGGGAGATTGCTTCTTCAAGGAAGAGAATCTTGCCCCTGTAAACGGATCGAAGTTTAAAAAGATACGTTCCGCAAGCCAGAGAACGAAGAGCAGCGAAGAGACGTGTTACTTGTTTTAATGAGTGTGCTACTCTGAATAAATTATGAGTTTACAAGATTACTAATAGAAATAAATGTGTTAATGATTAGCTATATAAGGAACTGCACGTGACAATACATGTGACATGAAGTGCACATGATATTAGGTGCACGTGATCCAAGGTGTGCACGTGAACAGTGTGCTGAGGAGCATTCCTACTACAACTACACGCCGGGGGGGGGGGGACTTGACTTAAATTTGTACGGGGGTGTGCCCACGAAAAATATTTGTTTACCCTGCTCCAGAATTTTTCGCTCAAAATGATAACCCATTCTAGCAAAAATTGGTGAAAAGTATACTCCAAAACATGAAAATTGACCGAAAAACGACCCGATCTAACAAACTCTCCCCTTTTGACATGTTTTGACAACCTGCTCTAGAAAAATTGCCTTATTTTGATACACTGTGCTGGAAAAAATTGGTCAAAACGATACCGTTAAAAACGGCACATCCCCGTCGGAAAAATATACAACTCATAAGATACCTTGGAGGCGGG